>PVHP010018838.1:0-26797 GCA_004024765.1 Zapus hudsonius
TAACAACGCATGGTTTGCCCACTAAATAATGTAACTCATTATGGACAATAAATATTAAATTAAAAAAAAACATATGGTAATCAGCAAGGTGTGCACGCCTTTAATCTCAGCACTCGGGAGGCACAGGTGGAAAGATCACCATTAGTTCAAGGCCAGCCAGAGACTACATAGTAAATTCCAGGTCAGCTTGGGCTAGAGGAAGACTCTACCTCAAAAAAGAAAAAGAAAAGAAAAGGAAGGAAGGAAGGAAGGAAGGAAGGAAGGAAGGAAGAAAGAAAGAAAGAAAGAAAGAAAGAAAGAAAGAAAGAAAGAAAGAAAGAAAGAAAGAAAGAAAGAAAGAAAGAAAGAAAGAAAGAAAACAGAAAGTCCACTTTGTACCTGTGCCCTTCCCTTTTGGACTCGGGAAGCTGACTAATTTATTATTATTTTTTTTTTATTTTTATTTTTTGGTTTTTCAAGGTAGAGTCTCGCTCTAGCCCAGGCTGACCTGGAATTCATTATGTAGTCTCAGGATGGCCTTGAACTCACGGTGATCCTCCTATCTCTGTCTTCCGAGTGCTGGGATTAAAGGCGTGCGCCACCACACCCGGCCTGACTAATTTATTTGAGACAGGGTTTCACTATGTTTCCTGGCTGGTCTTGAACTTCTGGGCTCCAGGAATCCTTAGTATATACCTCCTGAGTTGCTGGAGCTACAGCTGAACTCCAGGCACCCCAGATCCAGGAAGTTTATTTAAGGAAAGCAGTACCTGAGGAGGATGGGTTGGAAATCTAATGCCTCTCCACCTCAACATGTTCCTTTTCCAAGAACCACTTACTGGACACCAACTGGCTGACTGTAGGAGTCTCTGAGCAGGTGATTGGGATGGGAGCAGAGGCTGATGGTTTGACTGTGGGGGCTGGGCTGGTGATGACCACAGCAGGCTGGGGCACAGCAGGTGTGGGCTGGATGGGCTGCACCTATGGGAAAAGAGACAAGCCCCATTGCCCTTTGCTCAACTCAAGGGATCAGAAGAATCCCTGGGTGGATCAGTGAAAGGACAGAAATGAACATGACATCCGAACTCACCCAGCACACTCCCACCTGTGACCATCAGAAACAAGACTGGAAGTGGTCTATTAACATCTGCCCCATGATAATGACCTCTTAAATAAACACAACAATATCCAAGCTGCAGCCATTAGTGACACAGGCAGCTGAGAGGCTCAGAAAGGGTAGGAGTACGTGGTCAACGTCTCAACGGGGCGGGGGTAGAGAGATGGGTCAGCAGTTAAGATGCTTGCTTGCAAAACCTAACAACCAAGCTGGGCGTGGTGGTGCATGTCTTTAATCCCAGCACTCGGGAGGCAGAGGTAGGAGGATTGCTGTGAGTTCAAGGCCACCCTGAGACTACAGAGTGAATTCCAGGTCAGCCTGGGCTAGAGTGAGACCCTACCTCAAAAAACAAACAAACAAACAAAAAACCTAACAACCTGGGCTTGGTTCCCTAGTACCCATGTAAAGTCAGACGCACAAAGTGGTGCATCTAGAGTTGGTTTGCAGAGGCTGGAACCCCTGGTGTACCCATTCTTTCTCTCTCTCCTTCTAAATAAATTTTTTAAAAAGGCCTCAGCCAGGTAAAGTGGCACATGCATTTAATTCCAGCACTTGGGAGGCAGAGGTAGGAGGATCGCCATGAGTCTGAGGCCATCCTGGTCCGCCTGGACCAAAGTGAGACCCTACTCGAGAAATAACAACAAAAAAAGTCTCAACAAGTGTCCATTCTTGAGAGAACTCTCTCGTCCTTCTGCCCTCAAAGGACAAGTATAAACCTGATTCTAGAACCTCCTAGGCCTCAAAATTCCATGAACAGTAAAGAAAAAAAAAAAGTCCATGAACAGGAAACAGGTATCAGATAACTTCTGGGACCTTCCTACAGTGAGAGACTATGTAACCATTAAAAGAAATAAAGTATGCCGGGCATGGTGGCACATGCCTTTAATCCCCCCACTCGGGAGGCAGAGGTAGGAGGATTGCCGTGAGTTTGAGGCCAGCCTGAGACTACAGAGTGAGTTCCAGATTAGCCTGGGCTAGAGTGAGACCCTACCTCGAAAAAAAAAAAAAAAGTAAATAATAAAAAATTAAAGTAGGACTAGGCCACCTGTGGCCATCAAAGGTTGGCCCAGTGGATGGTTCAATGGTTAAGGCGTTTGCCTGCAAAGCCTAATGATTTGGGTTTGATTTCCCAGTACCCACGTGAAGCCAGATGCACAAAATGGATCATGCATCTGGAGTTCATTTGCAGTGGCTAGAGGCCCTGGTGCACCTATTCTCTCTCTCTCTCTCTCTCTCTCTGCTTGCAAATAAAATAAATACAATATTTAAAAAAAATAATAAAGTAACTGGATGGTAGCACAGGCCTTTAATCCAAGCACTCGGGCAGGAGGCAGAGGTAGGAGGATCACTGAGTTCGAGGCCACACTGAGACTTCATAGTGAATTTCAGGTCAGCCTGGACTAGAGCTGGCCCTGCCTTGTGAAGAGCACCCTTCGGTAGTTGTGAGGGCCAGTGTGAGCACCACGCTCCAGCACACCATGCCGGTTCTAGTTCCCTGAGGAAAGAACTCTCTTCACATCCAACTCATCCCTTCTCTGCGAAGTTTTCCTGATCCCTAACCTGTCATAGACTCTTCAGCTCCAACGGAGCTGGCCTAAGGCTAGCAGCACATGGTAGCCATCTTTGTATTTTTAGCACTCAGAATGCTCTTCATGGAAAGTGGGGGTGGGGGATAGAATTAGCCCTGTTTATCCCAGGGGCTCATCCAGGCTTTGTCTGCTTTGGCCCCCATACTCCTACCTCCTCTGGCCTCTTGGAGCATAGACACATTTTGGTTTGTGGATTGTTGTGGGATTGAGTGCTATGTCCTTAGGAGGCCACGTGTGGACTCATAGGTCTTCTATACGTGTGTGGGGAGGTGATCACTTCTTTTTTTTTTTTTTTTTGAAAGATGCTTTGCTCTCCCAGCAATTTCAAAGATGTCGGGCTGCCCAGGCATATTGCCCCTCCCATTCAACCCCTCCCCAGCCCACGTACCTCACTCTTAGCAGGGGACTCCACTGTGCTTGGCTTCCGGACAGCCACAGGCTGAGGCAGGGGGCTGCTGGCTAGGGTGGCAATCACCTGGCCCTGGGCATTCAATAAGAGTTGGGGGGTCACAGCCTGGACCTGCAGGCTTTGTGCTGGTGCTGGGGCCGCCACGCTAGCTGAGTTCACCACCCATGGAAGTGTTCCAATAACCTGGGAAGAAATCAGGTAGGAACCCAGCTGTGAGGGCAGGATCCAATCCCTCCCTAACCCAAATCCCCATGGCTGCAGTGGAAAAGACTAACTTGGAGAAGCCATACAATCCCTCTGACCTCAGATTTCTCCTCAACAAAGTAAGATTCACACCCTATGAGATCCTTTATTCTCTTCCCAAAGCTATGGCGGAATACGTGTGGGTTTGTTTGTCAATCAGAGGCCTAGATGCGAATCATGGCTTTGTCACATTTTAGCTTCATATTTCTGAACCTGATCTCTCTCATAAAACAAAACCCAGCCAGGCATGGCGCATGCCTTTAATCCTAGCACTGGGGGGGGGGGCTCACCATGAGTTCAAGGTCACCCTGAGACTACATAGTGAATTCCAGGTTAGCCTGGGGTAGAGCGAGAACCTACCTCAAAAAACAAAAAAACACACAAACAAAAATCTCTACCTGACATCCTTGTACTCAAAACAAAGTGAGATAATACATGGGAAGAGAAAGTACTAGCACAAGGTCTGGCTTCAAAGTGGGCGCTCCAGAAATGAAATCCCCTGACTAGAATTCCTGTTGCCAAGGCAGAATGGTAGCCACACTCCTGCCTGGCCTCTGCGTCAGCAGAGAGTCACCCACAGGGAGCTCCTATGAGCAGGAGGAGCTGGAGACCCTGTTTGAGTTTCTGTGATTCTCAGCTCAAGTCCTGGCCCCTCCATGGCCAGTTGCTTCATGGCACCCACCCCTCACCCTGGCTTCGACCACTTGCCTGTCCCTGAGCATTGGTGAGGATCTGACTGCTGATCCCTGGCATGCTGGGAATGGTGTTGGTAATGACTGGAGCTGTGGCAAGGGAGCCCAGGATCTGGGTCTGGCCCCCAAGGGAAGCAGCACTGATCTGTGGGTGGAGGAAGAGCCTTGCTCAGAGGCCAAGGGGCAAGAGAGACCCAGGCAGAGGGAAGAGGGCTGAGGGTACTCGGTGAGCAGTTAATTTAGACTGCAGGCCCAAGTCCACTGGCTGAATATCCAGGGCTAGAGAGAAGTTGCAGGGAACCAGCAAGGGGGCACAGTCCTAAGACGGTACCCCTGGTGACACTGTCTGGCTACAGGCCTGGGAGGGAGGGCGAGAGGGCCAGAGTGCAGGGACTGGCATGCTCACTCCTAGTCACACCTCACAGCTCCACTCCCAAGCCAAAGCCTCACTGGACAGATACCAGCACGGAGCTGTGAAGCTCAGATAGCTCACACATTTGCCACCCTATGCACCCCACCCGCCCAGGCTGCTCCAGTGGTTCGGGTTCTGCAGAATTAGCCTGCTTTAGTCTGAGCTGGGCAGGCTGACAGCTGCAAGGAGAAGGCCTCAGAGGGAGCCCATCTCTGCTGAGGTGTTGGAAAGGGTTGTATTCAAGGGGCCGTTTCTCCACTTGGGGGGGTCAGTTCCACCCTTGGCCCAAGATTTGGTCCATCCCTGGCCGCCCTGGGCAAGGGCAGCAGCTTACGATTCCCGGGCTAAACGCGAAGCCTGCAGGCTGGACGGTGATCTGTGGGGTGGTGTCCACTGGCTTGGGGGGAGGGGCGGCGGCAGTGGCAGCAGTGGGCTGAGGGAGGATGGCAGGTGTGGTCTGCAGCAGCGGCTGGGCTGGCGGCCGGGGCTGGGCTGGCGAGGAGGCCTGGACAGGTGGGACAGCTTGGACAGGTGCCGGGAGGGCGGTGTTCAGCACGGCAGCTGCTACGGAGCAAGGCAGAGACACAGGTGCTCAAACGCCTAGCCGCAGCCTGGAGCGGCTCCAATCCCAAAGGATCTGGCACAAGAATGACAGGGGTTGGGGCAGTGGGCATGGGGCAGCTACAATTCCCTTGATGCTTGAAGGGCTGACACATGCCAACATCTGTCATCCCCCCTCCCTTGGGTCAGGAGATGTGTAGGTTCAAGAACCAGACGTTGACTCTTCTTGCGGTCCTTTTCTGAAGGGTGGTCATGGGGTGAATTCTGGCGTGGGGAAGGGGGCAGTCTCGGGCAGCCAGCTGAAGGAAGAAAGGCCTGTGGGCCAGCCTGGCGTCCTGGCCTAGAGTCCAAAGGTGGTGCAGTGGTTCTGTGGCTGGGTGCCTGGTAACTGGATCCAGACTCCAGGGTTGTTGCCCTGGGTGGGCCGCAGGTTCTGAGTCCAATATGGTAAGCACACGTGCAGGGTGGTAGTGTAGGGTGGTGGGGCTCTGGTGCAGTCCTTGGGAGAGTTGCCGTTACCTTGGAGACTGGCTAATGGTGGCTTGAAAATTCCCCCCGTAGGAGAGGCAGCGGTCAGTCCTGGGAGGGCAGCTACAGTTGCTGTAGGAATTGTCCACACGGCCAGCCCCTGCTGCCCAGCCACTTGACCTGCAATACTGATGGGGATAAGAAGAGGTTGAGTAACTGCCCCTGCTGGAACCATAACTCCTGTCAGAACTGTGGCTAAGTTTTCCTGAGTCAAGACCTGTAAAAGCAAACAAGATTTCAAAAAGAAAAGAAAAAACAAAAAAAAATCAACATGACAGCGCAAACACTGGGTCTCTTGGACCCAGCTGAGCACAAACAAGCATTCTGAGGGCTGTGGGGCAAGGCCAGAGGAGGGCGAGAAGAGCCAAGCCTCAGCCTAACCCTGAAGGTGCCTGCACCAGACTATCCGGCCTAAGGAGAAGTTACCCAAATCAAGTGAGAGTCCGGTCCTACTCACAGGACAGACTGGGTACACAGGCCTCTTCTCAGTCTGCTGCCTCCCAAACCTTCCCTGGGCCCCTTCCTGCGTAATCAGTGCTTTGGAACATGGGCCAGTGGTCAAGGGTCCACAGAGGCCTTCCAAAGCTGCATGCCTTGGAGATCGGGACATGGAGCAGAGGTCACCTGGGCTCTGCAAGCCTGTGGGATCCTGCAAGCAGCTTCTTAGTGCCGGGGTTGCTCTGTAGCTCTAATGGATCTAAACAATCCATTAACTCTTCCAGAGTCTGCTGGAGGGGCTGGCGAGGTTGTTCACTCATCTCATCATTAGATAAACACAAACTCGGGCAGCAGGAAAGAGTCACTACAAGTTCTACAATCCTTTCTGCACCCAAGGAGATTTTCCTACAGGCACAGATCTCTTTTGCAATGGGCCTGATCTAGGGCAGGGGAAGGCCATGGGGGTGCCTAGCAGGAGATTCCCTCCCTCAAGCCACACCCTTCCTTGTCCAGCCCATGCAGTTCCCAGATCCTATAGTCCTACATCCCCATGCTTGCTCTCGCCCTGTGCCCTCTGTCCAGCTCCCTGGCATGGCCCTTACCTGGGGGGCAGCTTGTACAGCCAGTGGCGTGAGCGTCTGTGATGCCTGAGGCTGGCTTGGGGCTTGGCTGAAGGTGGCAATGGCTGGAGCAGGACTTGGAGGGATCCCAGGGAGTGACTTCACTTCACATGCCATTGAGAGAAAGAAGGACAAGGAGTGAGTGTGAAGTGAGTGGAGGGATGACTCGAGTAAAATATCTTGTCTCCGGCCCCATTCCATTTTGGAATTCTTTTTTTATTTTTTATTTTTTCGGTTTTTCAAGGTAGGGTCTCACTCTAGCCCAGGCTGACCTGGAATTCACTATGTAGTCTCAGGGTGGCCTCGAACTCATGGTGATCCTCCTACCTCTGCCTCCTGAGTGCTGGGATTAAAGGCATGCGCCACCATGCCGGCTCATCCCCCATTTTGGATTTCTGCATAGCCCAGGATCAGGTGGTAGCTTTCTCTGGCCCAGGAGGCAGCTTTCCTCATGTTGCTAGCGGTGAAACTAGCAGGCTGTGGTGTCCTATGTCAGACCAGGAAGGCAGGCACCTCCTTCCCACAGCTACAGGAAGGAAATGGAAGGTCTCTGCAAAGCTGGGTATCAGCCCCTCATTTCCTGGATCTAAGGGACACTATGAACTGTTACACAGAAGTCAAGGGATCTGAAGCACACATGAGCTAGAATTGAGGGAAGCACCTAGTCTAGTCTCAACCAGCGAATCATCTTTAGCCCATCCTGGGGCTACTTTTTCGATGCAGAAAGTGCTGGGCAAAATCCCTGAACTTGAGCAGATCTCTTCACAGTGCAGGGTGGCAGGGGATCTCCAGGCCAGCCAGTTTTTTTTTTTTTTTTTTTTCTCTGCTACTCCCCGAAGAGCATTTTTCATGAGCTTCCAAAGGAACTTCTGCATGGAGCAGGTCTGCATGACCTGCATGGAGCCTTTCACCTCCTCTTGCTACCTAAATTATATTAGGAATTCAGCCACACAACAGTAAGACAAGGATTTTAACTCAACTCCACAATGTAGTCAGACCATAAAAGGAATCTAAGGCTGGGGAGGGAGTACAGCATAACGGGAGAGTTCCTGCTTGCCTAGCATGTGCAAGGCCTTAGGCTCAATTCCCAGCTTTGCAAAAGAAACAAAATGTACTCCAGGTATTGGGTGACATGTTGAATAGACCAGTGGCTTCTTAATCCTGGCAGCGGAAATGTTTCTAGACCTACTGAGTCAGAATGTCCAGGAGTGGAGACCAGCAAACTCTCCTCTGTCCCTCTTTCCCTAAATCTCCCTGGTAATAGAGCACCCAGCCGCTAGTGGGAAGCACTGAATCAGACAACCACAAAGGCTGTCCAGGTCTGCCGTCTCAGGCCATGTATTTAAATAGGCATCTACCTAACCTGGGATGGTTCTATTCACAGCATATAATAATAAAACCCAGAAAACCCAGAAAGTTCAAGGAAACTTTTTTTTTTTTTTTTTTTAGTTTTTTGAGGTAGGGTCTCGCTCTAGTCCAGGCTGACCTGGAATTCACTATGTAGTCTCAGGGTGGCCTTGAACTCAAGGCGATCCTCCTACCTCTGCCTCCCAAGTGCTGGGATTAAAGGCATGCGACACCACGCCCGGTTTAAGGAAACTTTTAAAGTAACATGCATACAACAGCAAAGGTTTTACTAAATAGAGAAAGAGGCTGGGGAGATAGTTGAGCAGTTTAAGGTGCTTGCTTACAAAGCCTGCTGGCCTGGGTTCAATTCCCCAGTGTACATAGAGCCAGATACATAAAGTGGTGCATGCATCTGGAGTTGGTTTGCAACAGCAAGAGGCCCTGGGTTCCCATTCTGTCTCCTTTCTCTCTCTCTCTCTCTCTCTCTCTCTCTCTCTCTCTCTCTCTCTCTCTCTCGCACGCGCGCGCGCACACACACACACACACACACACAAACAAATAGCTGAGCTGGTGGGAGGCTGAGATAGGAAAATACCCATGAGTTCTTCAAGGCCAGACTTGGCCACAGAGATCCAGGTCAACCTAGGCTATAGTGAGACCCTGCTTCAAAACACTTAAGAAGAAGAAAAAGGAGGAGGAGGAAGAGAAGAAGAAATTATTGTTTAAAAAAATCAGAGCAGGTAAGATTAATCTGAACATATGAAAGCTTAAAAAATTTTTGGAGGGCTGGAGAGATGGCTCAGCGGTTAAGGCACTTGCCTCCAGTGCCTAAGGTCCCAGGTTCAATTCCCCAGTACCCACATATGCCAGACCCACAAGGTGGTGGCCCTGGTGCTCTCTCTCTCTCTCTCTCTCTCTCTCTCTGTATCTCTCTGCTTGAAAATGAATAAATAAAATATTTTTTAAAAAATTTTGGAATCTGGAGAGAGGACTCAGCCATTAAAGGCACTTACTCAGAAGCCTGCCATTCCAGGTTCAGTTCTCCAGTACACATGTAAAGTTGGACACATACAGAGTGGTGCAAGTATCAGGCATCTGGAGTTATCTGCAGTGGTAGGAATCTCTGGCTAATCTATTCTCTTATCTATCTATCATCTACCTACCTATCTCTCAAGTTAAAAAATATATACTTAGGGCTGGAGAGATGGCTCAACAGTTAAGGCACTTGCTCACAAAACATAACGACCTGAGTTTGATTCCCCAGTACCCACGTACAGCCAGATGAACAAAGTGGTGCATGCATCTGGAGTTCATCTGCAGTGGCTAGAGGTCCTGGTGCACCCATTCTGTCTTTCTGTCTCTCTCTGATTGCAAGTAAATAAACAAAAATATTAAGAAATATATATTTTATAGGAATTTTTAAATAATTTACTTTTTTACTATTTTATTCAAGCAGAGAGAATTTTACTATATTATTTATTCATATTCAAGCAGAGAGATACAGAGAGAGAAAGTGAGCGCACGCACACGAGGGCCACCACCTTGTGGGTCTGGCTTATGTGGGTCCTGGGGAATTGAACCCGGGGCCTTAGGCACTGGAGGCAAGTGCCTTAACCACTGAGCAATCTCTCTAGCCCTTTTATAGGAATTTTATTGGATAAAATGTAATGAAGTCGGGTGTGGTGGCACATGCCTTTGATCTCAGCACTCAGGAGACTAGGGTAGGACTGCTGTAAGTTTGAGGCCAGCCTGAGACTACAGAGTGAGTTCCAGGTCAATCAGGGCTAGAGTGAGACCCTACCTTGAAAAAAACAAAAACAAAAACAAAAAAATAAACAGAGCTGAGTTGGGGATGTAGTTCAGTTGGTAGAGTACTTGCCTAGCACAAAGCTCTGGGCTTCCGGCACATCATGAACCAGGTATGGTAGTGCATACCTAAAATCCCACTCAGCCTCAGGAGGTGGAGGCAAGAGGATCAGAAGTTCAAGGTCATCCTATATATAGATTTATATATCCTATATATAGCTATATAGAGAACTGGAGGCCAGCCTGGGCTGTGGGAGACACTATCTCAACAACAACAAAAAAAGTATAGCCATGATGTTTACATATATACTAAGGGTTCTAAGGGTTTTGTCATTTCCTGGATTGCTTTACAGAAGTACTAAACCAATTTTCAGAAGCACCAACAAGGTACTGTTTCTCCACAGCAACACTGAGTTTAGGGTTGTTTTTCTTGAGCCTTACTCTGTAGCTCAGGCTGGTCTCAAACTGCAGCCCAGACAGCCCTGAATTCCCAGCAGTCTTTTTGCCTCGGCCTCCTTCGTGCTTAAATGCAGGGATTACAGGCATATGTACCATCCCTGGCTCCAGTTTAGGTTTTGTCAGTTGTTTTCGTTTGTGTGTGTGTGTGTGTGTGTGTGTGTATGTGTGTGTGTGTGAGAGAGAGAGAGACAGAGACAGATAGACAGAGAGAGAGAGATAGACAGAGAGAGACAGAGAGAGAATGAATAAATGAATGAATGAATGAATGAATGAATGAATGAATATGGGCATACCAGGGCCTCTTGCCACTGCATAGGAACTCCAAAAGCATGCTATTTTATTCATCTGGCTTTACGTGGGTACTGAGGAATTGAATCCAGGCCATCAGGTTTTACAAGCAAGTGCCTTTAACCAGTGAGTAAACTCCCTGGCCCACTAGTAAGATATTTAAAAATTCCATGTAATGTCTTCCTCTACGTCAACAAGAAAAAAATTTTTTTCCTGAGATAAGGTCTTGCTTTAGCAGAGGCTAACCTGGAATTCACTATGTAGTCTCAGATTGGTCTTGAACTCACAGCAATCCTCCTGCCTCTGCCTCCCAAGTGCTAGGACTAAAGGTATATGCCACCACTCCCTGAAAAATTTATTTTATGTTATTTTATTTTTGTTTTAATGAGGTGAGGCCTCACTCTAGCCCAGGTTCACCTGGAACTTTCTCTGTAGGCTGGCCTTGAATTCACAGTGATGCTCCTACCTCAGCATCTCAAGTGCTGAGATTAAAGCCATGCACCACCACACACAGCATTCTCTCTCTCTCTCCCTCTCTCTCTCTCTCTCTCTCTCTCTCTCTCCCTCTCTCTCTCTCTCTCTCTCACCTTCTTTCCTATATTTTCCTGTGGAAATATAGTCTGGGATGGTCTCAAACTAATGGCAATCACAGGTGTGCACCATACACCCAGTTTCAACAAGTAATATCTCTTCAAAGGGAAAAAAATATAAGGGCCAGTACCAAGATGTTCAAAGTGGTATTGTTCACTAGAATGAAAAAAAAAAAAAAACCCACCAATTTGACAATGGCCAAAATTGGAAGCAGGTGTATGAGTCTATGTCGATACAGAAAACAAGCATGTGAAATAATATGGGGGTAACTCTCATTCCAGAGTCAGTCCGCACTCCACAGCTACAGTATAAAAATGTGTGTGACAGGACTACGTAAGTTAGAATGACACATGTCCTTTGATTCTTTTACTTGGTCTTGTTTTACTAAGCAGGAACCCTTAATGCTGCAGAGAGGCTCCATTCATCTAAGTACCATTAAAATACCTCCTTTATCTGCTTGCTGATGGCTGAAATTCCTTCACTAGGAGGAAGCCTTCCATGAAATAAGATGTGCACTACCATAAATACAAATGCTAGGCTATGAAAAATTGACTTAGGATCCATTTCTGAGCAAATGTGGATAAGGGTGGAATTAAGGCACCAGAAAAAAAAAATGAGACCAGGAAGGTGGAAAACTGGGTGAGAAGCAGAAGTCAGGGCATTGGGAAAGAAATCCAAGAAATCTCCTGAATTTTCTGGACCGGGTCTCCAGTCCCATAATTGCTCTCCTGAGTGGAGAGAATGGCAGAAACAAAGTCTTTTATCCTGCTCAGCTTCCAGGGCACTTTACCTAAGAGACAGAAAAGGCCTCCTTCTGACTTCTGGAAGAGCTTTCTAGGCTAAGGAAAACATGGTGTGGCTCTTGTCTTTCCTTCTTCCAAAGGGGAAAAGGTAACTGAGGTCACTGGCTTCCCAAAGATCCTGCATGCTTGTGTGTTGGGAGAGCAAGTCTCCAAGGCCACATGGTCTCTTGCTAAGGTCTTGCCGAGTCTCTGAAATTCCCTTGTCTCATTTGCTCTTTCTTGGCGCCTGCTCTTGGGCCACCCCCACTAATCCAGCTGTCTAGCTGAGGCAGGGAGAAGAACAGCAGAAGGCCCCGTGGAGATGGATCACAGTATTAAGGAAATTGGCCAAGGAGTCCAAGGCTCCCTGCAGAAAGAAGGTGACGGCCTCACTGCAAGGTGTTGTGAGCAAAGTCAGGGACAGGCGCCTAGCCCGTGGCTGGAGCAGGGCCTGGGTCCACAGCTCAGCCTCCAGAGTTGCCCTGGCTCTTCCAGTTGCATAGCAGAAGCAGCCCACTCATGGCCTGAGGTAGCTTTGGAGGACAAAGCCCACCACCTGCTGAGAGGAGGGAGGGAGCAGGCATGTGCAGGGCCCTGCTGCATGCTTAGACCGAGCAGGCAAGATGCTCTCCCATCCTCAGCTCCTGGGACCTCCCAGCTCCATCACCAATAGGACCCAGTTGGAAAGCTGGCTGAATGCTGAAGGGCTGACAGTCTGGTACGACCAAGAAGTCCTCTGAGTTTGGGTCACCCTTCTAGACCGAGCTTTGTCACTCTCCTCCCTGACTTCACCCTGGGTGGAAGTAACTGCAAGGATAACTGGTTGTGGGAACAAGGAGGTCATAGTAGCCCTGGAAACTGGCCAGAAGTACAGGCTATGGCCAGAGGCTGGCTCCAATACCCTAATGCCACCTGGGCCCTTGGGACATGTACCAGCTCCCTGGGGGACCACAGAAGTGACTCAGTAAAAGCAATAGAAGGTCAGAGCAATGACCTCATACCGGTTGTCTCTGCAGAGGGGTCTGGGGTATCTGGCCCAGCTTCACCAGCTGGTTCAGGGGCTTCATCAGAGCCTCTGCTCTGGGAACCCTCAGCAGCCACACCCTCCAATCCTTTGCCCTCTTCCTCAGCAGGGAGCTGGGCATCCACTCCAACTTCGAGCACTCGGATAGTCTCATGGCCTGACATCACGATGACCTGCAAGCAGAGAGGGGGGACACTGCTGGGGAGTGGTCAGAGCTCTGGGCATGACTAGGGGGATTGGGGCAGGGGGATTCAGGGTACAGACTGCCTATCCAGAGGATTGGGTGTTCTGATAGAATACGAGGGCCTGGGCCAGGATACCATCCCTGATTCCAGGGAAGGAATGACTAGAATGACTAGGAAGAAAGCAAACCCTGGAGACAGGGAGGATCTGACACAAGTTGGAAAAAGTCAAACAAGCCAAACCACTTGGAGCTATTTCTACTTGTTCCTCATCTTGGACTTATCTGGAGGAGTGGGAAATGACCCATCCCACAATCTTGCATCCTCTTGGCTGCTAAGATACTAACGTGTGGCTAAGAGGCCCTGTATCACAACATAGAGTGTGCTAAAATACAAATCTGTCTTCACTTCTCTTGAAATAATCTGGAAGTTCCCCAAAGATATAGGGGTGAGAAATAAATGCACTATAATGCTGACTTTTTTTTTTCGAGGTAGGGTCTCTCTCTAGCCCAGGCTGACCTGGAATTCACTACATAGTCTCAGGGTGGCCTGGAACTCTTGGTGATTCTTCTACCTCTACCTCTGAATTGCTGGGATTAAGGTGTGCGCCACCACACTCAGCCTGAATAACTTTTTTTAAAATCTATTTGTGTGTGTTTGTGTGTTCAGTGCACCAGGGCCTCTTGCCACTGCAAGCAGAACACCAGATGCATGAACCCTTTTTTGGATCCAGCTTTATGTGGATGCTGGGGAATTGATCTCAGGCTGGCAAACTTTACAAGCAAGCACTTTTAATCACTGAGACATCTCCCCAGCCTCCTGAATAACCTTTTAAACTCAGGATACCAGAATTTTCCTGCAAGCTAACTTCCTGAAAGAAGTGTCAGGAATCCTGAAGGTGCAACCTCTCCGGCCTCTTACACTGCTCCTGATATCCTATAGGCCTTACACTAATTGTGAGCATGCTCAGATGGCAAGGAGAGCATTCATGTGCTGTGGTGAAGTCCCTGGGCCTCCTCAGAACACTGGATCAAACACTCTGCAGTTGGCTCTTTAGCCCCAGCATTTGAGTCCTTCAAGAATCAGAGATTAATTCCATACATTTAAAAAAAACTTTGGGGTTGGAGAGATGGCTTAGCAGTTAAGGCACTTGCCTCCAGTGCCTAAGGTCCTGGGTTCAATTCCCCAGTACCCACATATGCCAGACCCACAAGGTGGTGGCCCTGGTGTTCTCTCTCTCTCTCCTCTCTCTCTCTCTCTCTCCTCTCTCTCTCTCTCTGCTTGAAAATGAATAAAATATTTTTTAAAAAAAACTTTGGTGTCAGCCCTTCCCTGTATACAGCCTGTGTCTAAAACCATTCCAATACACCCTGAAACCTGAATATTGGATCCAGCCAGAGCCTGTGCTGGAAGAGATGAGAGTGTGACCCACCAGAAGAACAGGAGTGAAATAAATTCCCAGAGTTCTCCTTGGCTGACTCCAACTTGATTTGTGAGGGGCTTCACTCCAGTTACATTTCAAGGGATTTTAATGTTTTTCCTCTTTTAAAATGTGACATAAAGGGCTGGAAAGATTTCTCAGTGGTTAAGGTGCTTGCCTGCAAAGCCTAATGACCCAGGTTCAGTTCCCTAGGACCCATATAAAGCTAGATGCAGAAAGTGGTGCATGCACCTGGAGTTCATCTGCAGTGGCTAGAGGCCCTGGCATGCACATTCATATTCTCTCTCTTGTTGCAAAATAATATTTTTAAGTGACATAAATGTTGAAAACATATAGGAGCAAAAAGAAAAATAAATTACCTGATGTTCAAGCCTTTTCTGTGTATATTTATTTATAATTGGGTACTTTAATTTTAATTTCAAAGTCACTGCTAAAATTCCCAATCTCAGCCCCAGAGAAACCCTAGCTGGCCACTCCTTTTGAACAGGTGAAGTAACCATGAATTTTGGAAAGAAAATAACAATGAAAGGCTCCTCCCTTGCCCACACGCCCCTCAATCCATTGCCATGACCTCCTCTTCTGTCCCCAGAAGATACCTGCTCATTGACAGTCAGAGATGAGTCAGAGCCTGCTCCAGGATCCATGGCCAGTGTAGGTGGGTGGGCGCCTGCCAGCACCTAGTGCATCCTGGGTAAGATGGGATTAGAAAAGCAAAGGCTGATGTGACACCACAGTATAATTTCCAGACCATCTAGAAAAGTCTGAAGTACATTGGTAGGCGGGCAGAGAAGCTAGGCTCCCTGAGTATCCAGAGAAGTGGATGAAGCAGGATTCTAAGTTGAGAGTCCCATTTTCTACAGCATTCCACAACCCACACCCAGGAAGAACCAGAATACCTGTGCTTAGGGGGGTGATAAGAGTAAATGGAGGGCCTGGCATTCGGCCCTAGGGGTGCCTACTCCAATGGCAGAGAGCAAGGTCATCTGACAGATTCTCAAAATTCTAACAAGGGTCGGGGGTGTTTGGGGTATCAGAGTGCTTCTTGGGAGAAACCTGGACAAACTTCCCAAGGAGATGGCAGATAAATGAACCCATGTGGAGCTTTCATGTGCACTCCCTAAAAAGCAGGTCCCCCAAGAACCCTCAGAGTCTGGTTCAGGGGTGGGATGGGCAGAATCAGCTCTCAGGTGACTGGGGCAGTGGCTCAAAAGCACAGTGGCCTGGGCACAGGAGGGTGGGCAGGCTCAGTGGTAGAACAGCCACAAGCTGGAGTGGATGAACCCCACGTGAGAACACACATGCCCTTTTTAAAACTTTTTTTAAAAAATATTTTATTTATTCATTTTCAAGCAGAGAGATACAGAGAGAGAGAGAGAGAGAGAACACCAGGGCCACCACCTTGTGGGTCTGGCTTATGTGGGTCCTGGGCAATTGAACCTGGGGCCTTAGGCACTGGATGGAGGCAAGTGCCTTAACCGCTGAGCCATCCCCTCCAGCCCAGGACACACATGCCTTTAATCCCAGCACTCAGGATGGCAGAGGTAGGAGGATTGCTGTGAGTTCGAGGTCACCCTGGTACCTGAGCTAGAGCGAGACCCTACCTTGAAAAAAAAACAAAACAAAAACCTAAACTCTCAATTTCCACCCTAAATCTGCTCCATGGACGTGTAGCCTTTTTCATGGCAACAAAAGGTGGCTTCAGCCTTCCACAGAAGTCAGGTCCTGCCATCACCCTAGCCAGATCTTTCATTTCTGCCTCACAGTTCTATCTTCTGTAAACTGTAGGCTCTATCAGACAGCAGGCCAAAGTCCTCTTCTTCCTGCCAATTCTTTGGTCCTGTGGCTTTTGGGCGGTCCTCCTGTATGTAAGTAACATCTGTACAGGTCCAGGCTCCAGGCCTGGGTGGGAGGTTTCTCCATGTCGGGCAGATTTCCCATTCTGCCTGTGGAAGCATGAGAGCCCCTGAGAGTTTCTGGTTCCAAGGCCTCTCACGCATGGTGTTAGAGTTGAGAACATACCCAAAGCTGGGCATGGTGGTCTAGGCCTGTAATCCCAGCATTTGGGAAATAGAAAGTAGGATCAGGAGTTCAAGGTCATCCTCAACTACACAGCAAGTTCATGATCAGTCTGGGCTACCTGAGACCCTGTCTCAGATAAACAATAACAAAAACACCCAAAGACAGTGGGGGTTCACATCTGAACTTTGGGATATTCCAAGCATGGGATTTTTTTTGTTTTGGTTTGGTTTTTGTTTGTTTTTTGGTTTTTCAAGGTAGGGTCTCAGGCTGGAGAGATGGCTCAGCGGTTAAGGCACTTGCCTCCAGTGCCTAAGGCCCCCGGTTCAATTCCCAGGACCCACATAAGCCAGACCCACAAGGTGGTGGCCCTGGTGCTCTCTCTCTCTCTCCCTCTCTCTGCTTGAAAATGAATAAATAAAATATTTTTTAAAAAAATCAAGGTAGGGTCTCACTCTAGCCCAGGCTGACCTGGAATTCACTATGTAGTCTCATGGCAATCCTCCTACCTCTGCCTCCCAAATGCTGGGATTAAAGGCCTTCAATACTACACCAGGCTTTTGGCTTGTTTTCTTGAGACAAGGTATCATGCAGCCCAGGCTGGACAGTAGAGGCAGGAAGATTTAGGAGTTCAAGGTCAGCCTTTGTTACATGACCTTGTCTCCAAAAAAAAAAAAAAAAAAAAAAACAGCATAGGACTTTGGGTTTGATTCCCAGCAATGAAAAGAAAAACATCAAAAAATAAAGCCGCGGGCTGAAGAGATGGCTTAATGGTTAAGGTGTTTGCCTGCAATGCAGAAGGACCCAAGTTCAATTCCCCAGTGCCCATATAACGCCAGATGCACAAGAGAGCGCATGCATCTGGAGTTCATTTGCAGTGAATGGAGGCCCTGGCGCACCCATTCTCTGTCTGCCTCTCTCTTTTTCAAATAAATAAAAAAAATTAAATATTAAAAAAAAAAAAAAGCCAGGTGTAGTGGGCCTTTAAGCCCACCCTGTGCATCTGGTTTTACGTGGGTACTGGGGAATTGAACCCAGCTTGTTACTACTTAAAGGCAAGTACCTTAACCGCTGAGCCATCTCTGAAGCCTGGGGGGGTAACTTTTTTTTTTTAGAGCCCCATGCTGGCCTCCAACTCAAGAGTACCCTCAGTGCTAGATTACAAGCTTGTGCCACCATGCCCAGCTTTAAACTGTTAATATTTATGGAAGACATTTACAATAGGGCCTAGCTTGCAATCACATACTGCTATTATTTTAACTGAAGTAAAGCATTATATAACATGCTTTAAATTGCAAAGCATTATAGAATGTAAACTATTACTGCTCTAGTTTATTTATGGTCCTGAGGATTGAACACATAGCCACAATTGACATATACCACCAATACTGCTATTGTAATTTTTTTTGTTCCTTTAATGTTGTGATTTTTTAAAAAATTTATTTGCAAACACAGAGAGAGAATGGGTGCACCAAGGCCTTTATGTGGGTACTGGGGAATCGAACCCCAGTTATTTGCAGGGAAGCACCTTGAGCCATCTCTCCAGCCCTATTGTTGTAATTTTATAGTGATTAAATCTGAGAGGGGAATATGATCTTTTTAAAATCATTTTTTAAAATATTTTTATTTATTTGCAAGCAGAGAGAGAGACAGAGAGAATGGGTGCTCTAGGGCCTTCGGCTGCTGCAAATGAACTCCAGATGCATGCTCTACTTTCTGCATCTGGCTTTATGTGGGTACTGGGGAATCAAACCCAGGTCATTGGGCTTTGCAGGCAAGTGCCTTCACCATTGAGCCATCCCTCCAGCCCCTTAAATCAGCCCCTTAAATTTTGATTGTTTCTTGAAGGAATATGTCCTTTTTTTTTTGGTTTTTCGAGGTAGGGTCTATAGCCCAGGCTGACCTGGAATTCACTATGTAGTCTCAGGGTGGCCTTGAACTCTCTGAACTCTCGGCAGATTTCCTTCTCTTCTCCTTTATCCTTGGTCTTATCCAGGGTCTTGCATGTGCAGCACTACTACTGAGCTCTATCTCCAGCTTCTTTTCTTTGAGTTTTTGGTTTGGATTTTTGAGAAGAGGCTCACTATGTAGCCTAGGCTGCCCTTGAACTTGTGATCCTCCTGCCTCGACCTCCAAGTGCTGGGTTTACAGGTGTGCACCAATAGACTCACTTTTAAAAGTGTAGTGTCTCCAGGAGTAGGAGAAGTAATAGTTCCCCCATCCCTCCCTCCCTGCTATTATCTGATTTGTTCTTATATTTCTATGTTTGCTTGTTCCATAATAAAAACTCCATGACAGGAGACACTTTATGGGAACTGTTCAAAGTATAGTGCACGTGAGCCCGGCGTGGTGGCGCAAGCCTTTAATCCCAGCACTCAGGAAGCAGAGGTAGGAGGATTGTTGTGAGTTCAAGGCCAGCCTGAGACTACATAGTGAACTCCAGGTCAGCCTGAGCTAGAGTGAGACCCTACCTAGAAAAACCGAAAAAAAAAAAAAAAAGTATGGTGCACGATGAGTATTTTTGTAGAACCAACAAAGATCTATAGGTGTGCAGAGAGGTCACGTCATAGGAACAGCATCCTAAACATCAAGACTTCAGTCAAAACACAAAACGTCCTTATTCCCTAATGTTGGTGGCCATTATGAGGGGAGAAGGAAAATATTTGTGTACTTTCTGCTTGGGAACAAGGAATCTGAAAGAGCAAGTGAGGCTATGATCTTGCAGTCTGCAAAGAGCTTCTGGTCTCTGGCCTCTCGAAGCTTCCTGATGGCTTTTTATTTCTCCTTGTCCATTGAAGTGGCCTTTCTATTCTGTGAAGGCTTTCAGCTTCCAGTCCTAGCCGACGACGGTGGCGATCTCAAAGCTAACGTGGAGGTTATAAAACACACTGGGCTCCTTTGGCCTTGCCAGGTGCAAAAGTCCTGGGAGCGCCTTCTGGGCCCGGTCTGTGACCATTATTAATACTAATATCGTGACTGCATATTTATGAAGTGCTCACGCTCGGCTCGATGGCGACTCCCACCACTCCCGAGACCCGGCGCCAGCAGCACCCAGGTCTCCAAGCCAGAGCCCCAGCAGTCCTCTGGGAGTGGGCAGGTCAGGTTAGAGGAGGGTGACAGGTCGCCGAGCCTCCCCCCACCCCCGCCGTGGGCTCGCGAGGAGGGGCCGGGGTCCCCAGCGCACCCCCGAGGCCGGGCGGCCGGGGCGAGGGCGCGGCCCGGGGCTCCTGCGGCGCCAGGTGGGCGGCGAGCGCCGTCCCAGCTCCCGGCCGCCGGGGCCGCATCCCGCCGCCCCGGCCCCACGGCTTTTTCTCTCTTTATCATAAATATATAAATTATGCTAATTACGGGCATTGCATATTAACCAAACCCGAAACCTCCCCTGCCCGGCCCCCTCCCCCTCCGTGCAAACCCCTCCCCGCCCCGGACCCCGCGACTTACCGGAGCCCGAGCCCCAGCCGCCTTCGCCCCGGGTGCCCGGCGGCCACCGGTTACCGATTCATCTCACAGCCCGGGCCAGGGGACCCGGGCCGGGGCCGGGCCGGCCACCGCCCGCAGACAAAGAAGCCAGAGCGGCCGGGCTGGGCTCGGCTTGGCCGGGGAAGCCGGTCGGGACCCGCCGCCGCCCCCGGGGCCCCGGGCGGGGCTGGGCGCAGCCGAAGGGGGCTCGGGTGGGCTGCGCCGGCGGAGGGGCACGGCCGGGAAAGCCGGGGGTGGGGGCGGCCAGGTATAGATTCTCCTCTCTCCCCCCTTCCACGCCCCCCCTCCTTCCCCCCTTTCCCCCTCCTTCGGCTACTTGGATTTTTTTAGCTGCTGCGTCATGAGCATAATTTATGCAAAGAGCTTTGCGGCGCTGCGCTGCACCGCCCGCGCCAGCCGCCGGGGGCGGCGTGGGGGTGGGGAGGGGACCCCGACCCCGGCCCCCCAGCTCTCGGCTCCGGACGGCGCCCTCCCCGGGGTACCGCAGGGAGTCGTGGCGTTTCCAAGGATGGGGAACTGGGAGCGCTACTGGGGGACCCTGTGCCGTCTTCTCCAGCCCAGGATTGGGGTGGTGACCCTGGAGCTCTCAGGTTGTCAACTGTCCTTGTCCACGGGGAAACTGTCGGTTCTCCAGCCCCGGCAAGGACAGAGGGTCTCAGCTGGAGCCCACGCTCCTGAGGAGCTGCGCCCCCCACACACACCAGGGAGGGGACCAACCCTCACTCTCCCTCTTTCACAGAGGGTGGTCTAAAGACAGCTTGCCCGCCTTCTCGTCCAAGTACCAAAAAAATAAAGTGGAATAGAGAATAAAAAAGTTGCTTTGGTGACCGTGGTGGTGGGAGAGTTGGATTTATTCACTAGCGGCTTTTGAAGGTGGGGGGAGGCTCGGGAAAGTAGTGGAAAATGGAAGCGGAAGATCAAAGGGGAAAGAACGGATAGAGGAGTCTGGCGTGGTGGCGCACGTCTTTAATCCCAGCACTCGGGAGGCAGAGGTAGGAGGATCGCTGTGAG
Source organism: Zapus hudsonius (assembly GCA_004024765.1). NCBI lineage: Eukaryota > Metazoa > Chordata > Mammalia > Rodentia > Dipodidae > Zapus > Zapus hudsonius. Next base: position 21,016 of record PVHP010018838.1, read on the forward strand.
TGTGAGGCCAGCCTGAGCTAGAGCGAGACCCTACCTTGAAAAACTGAAAAGAAAAAATAAAAGAACGGATCGAGGGGGAGGCCTGTGGATCCCAACATCCAGGTGGCCTGTTGTGACCCCCACCCTAACCCTCCCACATTCTGTGGTCTAAAATGACCTTGAGATGGTGGCATACAGATGAGGCCCCTGTGGTGGAAGGATGTGCACAGGGAGAGGGAGGGGAGGAGAGGGGGGCAGCACCCGCTCCTGGCACCGATAAGGTCTGCTCACTGAAGCTCGCCTCTTAAAGCCAGCTGCCCAGTATCAGCTTGCTGCTTCCCTGGGATAGGTGAGGAAGGACTACAGGTGGTGGCAAATGGATCCAGCTCTCTTTCCCTAGCAGCAACAATTTAGCTTCATTTCTTTTTTAAAAGCAGGCAGAGACCAGGCATGGTGGTACACACCTTTAATCCCAGCACTCTGGAGGCAGAGGGTAGAGGTAGGAGGATCACTATGAGTTCGAGGCCACCCTGACACTACAGAGTGAATTCCAGGTCAGCCTGGGCTAGAGCAAGACCCTACCTCAAAGAACCAAAAAATAAAAATAATAAATAATAAATTAAAAGCTGGCAGAGCTTCCCACCATCTTTACAGTTCCAACTGCTTGAGAGGCAGTGGCAGGAGGATGGCTTGGACAACAAAGAGCTCCCATCTGAAGAATAAATTAATAATAAACATAAACAAAGGGAGGAAGTCCCCGCTGTGGTGGTGCACCTTTTAGCCCCTGGCAACTCAGGTAGGAGGAGGATTGCCATGAGTTCAAGGTCAGTCTGGCTAGAATGAGACCCTACCTGGGTGGGGGAGATTGAAGAGGTAATTAATTACAATGGCTACTTCACAGCATTAGGTTCCTGTGAGCCTATATGTGAAAAAGGCTTTGAAAACATAAGGTCATGTAGATCTTATATAGTTCTCATACACCAGTACCTATATTATTGTTTAATACTCTTAAATTCTACATGACGTGATGTTATGGTTCTTGGGCTTATGGAGTGGTTTAGATGGGTCTGCCTCATGACACTTTTAGAGTGTCAGGATTGTGACTTACTCATATGTTTGTAATTTACAACCATTCCGTAGGTGAAGAAAGGGCACAGTATTGAATTTTGTAACATGAAGGCAAAAATTCCTAATTCTAAGTGATTGGGTGTAGCTTTTACACATCGTTCAAAGACTGGAAGACAGAGGGCTGGAAAGATGGCTCAGCGGTTAAGGCACTTGCCTCCAGTGCCTAAGGCCCTGGGTTCAATTCCCCAGGTCCCACATAAGCCAGACCCACAAGGTGGTGGCCCTGGTGCGCTCTCTCTCTCTCTCTCTCTCTCTCTCTCTCTCTCTCTCTCTCTCTCTCTCTCTGCTTGAAAATAAATAAATAAAATAAAAAAAAAAACAAATTCTCCGCCCCCCACACTGAAAAAAAAAAAAAAAAAAAAAAAAAAAAAAAAAAATCCCCCCCCCCCAAAAAAAAAAAAAAAAAAAAAAAAAAAAAAAAAGACTGGAAGACAGGGATCTCAGGACTGGTTTGAAGAAAGACATGAATGTAGTGGGAGCTCAGAGACATCAAAATGGGAATCATGGTTTTCTTTGGGAAAAGGACCCCTTTAACTTAACATTGTCTTCATTGTTTAATGTAACATTGTCTTTATATTTGAAGAGCACATATTACTTTTCTGTTATTTCATTTTTTTGTTGCTTTGATTCATGGCAGAAACTCACTTTAGCCCAGGCTGACCTGGAACTCACTCTGTAGTGGCCGGCTGACCTCAGACTCACAGCAATCCTCCTCTCTCAGCCTCCCCAATGCCAGGATTAAAGCCATGAGCCACTACGCCCGCCCAGCCATTCTGTTTTTGCTGAGCATTTGGCTTATTTCCTATTTTGGGCTTTTATATTCAAAGCTGCTGTGAACATTCTAGAACAAGTTTTTTGTGAACATATGCATTTCTTTCTTTTGGATAAATACTGAGGGGTGAAAATGCTAGGCTTAGAATACATGTTTAGCTTTTGTAGATAATACTAGTTTTCCAGTGCTTAAAACAATGTATATAACCTCAATGAGAATTCTAGTACAGGGAACATGAGTTCCAGTCATTCTACAGCTTCACCTGTAATATATATAGTTGTAACCACACACACACACACACACACACACACACACACACACACACACACACAAAGCTGGAGGCTGGAGAGATTGCTTAGTGGTTAGACACTTATTTGCAAAGTCTGACACTCCAGGGTTCAATTCCCCAGTGCCCACATAAAACCAGATGCACAAAGTGGCACATACATCTGGTGTTCATTTGCAGTAGCTGGAGGCCCTGGCATACCCATTCATTCTCCCTCTCTCTCTCTCTCTCTCTACTTGCAAATAAATAAAAATATTTTAAAAAATTTTTAAAGTGTGCTGGGGTATAACGTAGTGGTAGAACATTTGCCAGATCCTAGGTTTGATCCCAAACATTTAAAAAATTATAAATTAGCCAGGCGTAATGGCGCACGCCTTTAATCCCAGCACTCAGGAGGCAGAAGTAGGAGGATTGCCATGAGTTCAAGGCTACCCTGAGACTACATAGTGAATTCCAGGTCACCCTGGACTAGAGCGAGACCCTACCTCAAAAAAATATTATAAGTTATACTCGGGAGGCAGAGGTAGGAGGATCGCCGTGAGTTCAAGGCCACCCTGAGACTACAGAGTGAATTCCAGGTCAGCCTGGACTAGAGCGAGACCCTACCTCGAAAAACCAAATATATATATTGTGTATTATATATAACTTATAATTTTTTTTTGGTGTGTGGGTAAGGAGATATTACCAGTATCTTCCTTTTTGCTCCTCAGTTCCCATACATTTCCTTTTCTTCTTTATTCTGATGCCCCATGCCTTCCAAGATTTCATCTATTCAACAAATATTCATACCTACTATGTACTAGATGCTAAATGTCTACTGGAAAACAAAACGTTCCCTTGAAACTCTAGTGGAGTTGATAAACAGACATTAAACACATGGATATACTATTGCATGTTATGGTAAGCCAAACCACCGAAGGGCAAGAAGAACTCCAGAAGTCCTAGATGAGGCCTGGAAGATGAGAGGGGGGGGAGCAAGAAGGAAGAGCGTAGACGACAGCTGAGAGGCATGGACGAGCTTGGGGTCCAGGACACTGAAAGTGTATCATTGTGGCTGTCTGATTTTGCATGCTCAACTACAAACACTGTGGGTTGGGTGCTTCATAAGCAAAGAAACTTGTTTCTCCCAATTCTGGAGGCTGGGAAATCCAAGATCAGGTGTTGGCTGATTGCCTTGTGAAGACCCATCTTATACTATATACACAGACAGCCTACTGTGGTGGAAAGGGACTAGGGAACTTCCTGGGATCCTTTATATAAGGCACCAATGAGGATGCCACCCTTAGGACCTAATCATCTTCCAAAGGCCTTGTCTCCATATGCCACTTCATTGGGAGCTAGGATTCACCATTGGAACAGCAAGAGGATATAGCCATGAAGTGTACGGCAAGCCAGAACACAGGAGCCATGGGGAGAATTGCCAACAAGGAGGTTGGAAAGCTAGGCCGAGCCCACATCCAGCAGCCCTGGTCAGATGGCCCTCTGGCTTTCTAATTAACTGGGTTCTTTTTTGTTTTACAAACTCTACTCAGGATTTATTTCCTGGCCTGGAGAGATGGGTCAGTGGTTAAGGTGCTTGCCTTAACCTAAATGACCAAAGCCTAAACAACATAGGTTTAATTCCCCAGTACCCATGTAAAGCCAGATGCACAAAGTGATACATACATCTGGAGTTTCTTTGCAGAGGCTTGAGGCCCCGGCACACCCATTCTCTCTTGTCATTTCTGTGTCTGTTTCTCTCTGCTTGAAAATAAATTTAAAAAAAAAATTTTTTTAAAGATTTCCCTACCTTGAAAAACCAAAAAAAAAAAAAAAATTTTTTTACTTCCTTCAAGAAGACTTCTTAGGGGCTGGAGAGATGGCTCAGCGGATAAGGCACTTGCCTCCGGTGCCTAAGGCCCGGGGTTCAATTCCCCAGGACCCATATAAGCCAGACCCACAAGGTGGTGGCCCTGGTGTTCTCTCTCTCTGTGTCTCTGTCTCTGGCTCTCTATGTCTCTGTCTCTCTGTATCTCTCTGCTTGAAAAATAAATAATTAATTTTAAAAAAAAGAAGCCTTCTTAGGACGGGTGTGGTGGCACACGCCTTTAATCCCAGCACTCAGGAGGCAGAGGTAGGAGGATCGATGTGAGTTCAAGGCCAGCCTGAGACTACATAGTGAATTCCAGGTCAGCCTGGGCTAGAGTGAGACCCTACCTCAAAAAACAAAAACAAAACAAAACAAAAAAAAAAACCTTCTTAAATTGAAATACTGGGCTGGAGAGATGGCTCAGCGGTTAAGGCACTTGCCTCCAGTGCCTAAGGCCCCAGATTCAATTCCCCAGGACCCACATAAACCAGACCCACAAGGTGGTGGCATAAAAGGGATACAAATCGGAAAGGAAGAAGTCAAACTATCCCTCTTTGCAGATGACATGATCTTATATATGTCAGACACAAAGAGAAGTATTAGTAAATTCTTGAAGGTGATCAATGCCTTCAGCAGAGTGGCAGGATACAAAATTAACACAACAAAATCAGTAGCCTTTCTATATACAGAAGACAAACATTCGGAAAAAGACATCAGAGAAACTGTCCCGTTCTCTATATCCTCAAATAAAATTAAATACCTAGGAATATCACTAACCAAGGTAGTGAAAGACTTATGTAAGGAAAATATTAAAACACTCAAGAGGGAAATAGAGGAGGATGTGACAAGATGGAAAGACATTCCATGCTCATGGATAGGGAGAATCAATATAGTAAAAATGGCAATCCTGCCAAAAGCAATCTACAGATTCAACACAATGCCAATAAAAATCCCAACCTTCTTCACAGACATAGAAAAAATAATCTCAAAATTTATTTGGAAGGGTAAGAGACCTCAAATAGCTAAAACTATTCTGAGCAAAAAAAATGTTGCCGGGCGTGGTAGGGCACGCCTTTAATCCCAGCACTCTAGAGGCAGAGGTAGGAGGATTGCCGTGAGTTCAAGACCCTGAGAATACATAGTGAATTCCAGGTCAGTCTGGACTAGAGTGAGATCCTACCTTGAAAAACCAAAAAAACAAAAAAAATTACACAGGAGGTATCACCATACCTGACTTTAAAACATACTACAAAGCCATAGTAACTAAAACAATATGGTATTGGCAGAAAAACAGACAGTCTGACTAGTGGAGTAGAATTGAAGACCCAGCCTTTAATGAAAGTAACTTAAGCTTCTTAGTCTTTGACAAGGGTGCCAACAATGTATGCTGGGCCAAAGATAGCATCTTCAACAAATGGTGCTGGATAAATTGGATAAAAAAAACATGTAAAAAAATGGGAATAGACCCACTCCTTTTACCATGCACAAAGATTAACTCCAAATGGATCAGAGACCTCAATATTAACCATACAACCCTAAACACCCTGGAAGAAAAAGTAGGGGGAACCCTACATGAGATAGGAGTAGGGAACAACTTCCTGAGCAAATTTCCATTAGCCCAGGAAGTGCAAAAGTCACTTAACCAATGGGACCTGATCAGACTCAAAAGCTTCTGTACAGACAAAAACACCATTCTCAGAGTCAATAGACCCCCTTCAAACTGGGAGATGACTTTCGCCAGCTACAACTCAGACAGAGGCCTAATTTC
>PVHP010018839.1:0-18434 GCA_004024765.1 Zapus hudsonius
GTCCAAGTAATAAGAAAGCTTTCCTTTCATTTGGAAACATACACACAGAAAACCAAGTAGACATTTAATGTAAATTCTTTAACAGCACTTATTCTAAATCATAAATCCTTTGCATTCCTTCATTAGACTCAATGCAAAACCTTCTGCTTCCACATTAAAATTTATTTTCCCTGGGTAGATATCAGATAATTCATGACCATCTATATGATTCATTCCCTCATGTGGTGTATGTATTCAAATTCAGGTTCAATAATTAATATGCACTGTCCTGACATCTAGTAAAATGGTGAGAATTTTGAATGGTTTAATGACATGTTTCTCTCTCCATTTTACCCTAGTTAAACAACCCACTGTTACCACATGGACCAATCAATCACAATTCCTGCTTGTTCCAGTCAGCATTTAGGATTAAGCAGGCAAACAACCTGTTGTCACTTTTCACAGCTCCTAGTCATTCACTCTATTCCTTCTTGCAACCTTCCTTGTCTTTGTGTGGCCTGCAGTATTCCTTTCCATGTGCTCTGAGTTAGTTCACAAAATGCTGTGAATCTTATCTGTCCAGTGTTAGATGTGTACAGACATATGCATATCCAAATGACAATATATCCTATGAGGTGCCTAGGAAAGAGAAAAACCTTGCTGCCATGAACCACGTGACCTTCCCAACTATGACAGAAGGCACATGGTCAGCTTAACTACTCTTCCCTAACTGACTCTAAGATGTGGTAAAAGCTGGAGACAGAGCTGTTAACTTCAGACAGTCCTGAGTTGGGGCCTGTGTACTGTTTTGTTGTTCTGTCATCCATTACCGTCTCTTTCCACACTACAATGTTCCTGCCGCCAAAGCGAAAGCTTATAACTGTATCCTGGTATCATCATATGCTGTCAGGTTTAGCCTGGGTTTGGCAAATAGTCCTCAAAGCTCCTACCTCCAAGGACAGAGAAAACAGTGACTTAACTAGCTAGTACTTTAGTCCTGCTTACCAAAGGTCAAGCTAGAGCTCTCTGGTTACTGTATCTATCCTGGTGACTCTCACGGCACATTTTGGGTAGTTATACACTGTTTGTAGTTGTGCATATAATGGATATGCCTGGGGATAGCCTTTGTAAGGATGTGGACAAGAATAAGACCATCACCCTGTAGAGGACCAAGCATGGCATCCGAGTTGTGTTGTTCGTGCAAGGGGAGTGACCTTGCTGGGCTTCTGTGCTGCTGCTTTCCTTGCTGCTGTCTCTTGCTTTCTCTTGACCCTCGAGGGCATCAAGGTGCACATCCATGGTGGCCCAGGTGCTGATGGAGAAAAAAAGGTAGGGAGAGGAAGGAGTGTTTGGTACTCAACACATCTCCCAATGCTAAACCCATTGCCAAGGTGCCTCAGGCTCAGCACTGTGGCCTGCCAGTGCACCAAAAACCTAATCTTGCAATCGTGAGCTCAAGTCCCCAGGAAAGGCCATGAAAGGGTGTCCAGTCTCTTGATGGGACATTGTTGTCCCCAAATGTGTTACACCACACTCATAGCTGTACTGGGATGCATATCATCCCAGGGTAATAGGTTGAACCTTGATGAATATGGTCTCCAACCCCAGGGTGACTGACTAGAAAGAGACAGCCACTTATAAGTAAGGGTCCACAAACTCCTGAGCATTTCCCCAGAACCACCCTGAAGGTGATTGATAGAAACAGAAACGAAAAATAAAATTTTCCCAGGCTAAAAACCCAAATATTCTCAGTGAATTTATTCACAGAAAAAAAAGAAAAAAACTAAAGAAATGAAAAGTTTGAGTTGTAGATCTTGCATTCTTCTGAACATTTTGAACTGTCATTTTCTGTCTCTGTTGCAACAAAGGTCCTATCACTTGTGGGGTTAGAGGGGAACATCCAAGGTGTCCATGTGAGACACAACCACGGCACGTTTGTGGCATCTTGTGCAGGGTTAATTCAAGGCCAATTTGGCTTAATATGTTTAAACCATACAATTCAACATCACCATGGGCCAGGCATGTAACTTGATATTGATTTAAGAAAGAAATTCATCAATACAATGAATGTGAAGAGGACCAAATATGCCCAGTAACCAACAACAACAAGATAAAAACCCAGGGAAAAGAAAGTAACAAAAACAACCTAAAATAAAATTCCACAATTTAAGCCAACCGGAAATACAAAACTTAATTTAAAAAAATTTTATAGCAAAGCTCAAAGGGCACTTATTAGCTTTTATTTCTCTACAACATAGGTTCTCATTTACAATAATGTTTGCTAAAATTCAGTAATTGGTAACTTGCCATAGATTTAAATAATACTAAGCCCCACTTCCAGGTATGTCTAGTGAGCCTACTAAACTGAACAGGTTATCTCCATGATCTTAGGAGAATAACTAAATATAAAATAGAGAACCAATTATTACGCCCACGACCATCAGAACTACTCTCTGTGGTAATATAGTGCTCATCTTAAAATATCTTATAGTGCACAAAGACATTCTGAACCACTGAAAAATAAATGAAAATTAAATTAAGTCTTTGACACTGACACTTACAAATTGGTTTCACAAAATGGGAACTCACGGTTCTACTTCCCACTCCAGGTTAAAGATAATTAACATGGCTAATATAATTTAAAAGGGTATCTTTGAGGATTAATGCATGTTACATAGCAGTTTATGAGTGGAAGGGTGAGTATTCCCACCACTTCTTCACTTAACCCAATTGGTTTATTTGGCCTGTTCATAAATCTGGAAGAAGAAGAAAAAAAGACTAATACTCCATAGAAAATCATTGCAAACTTGATGGTATGGCCCCATCCCATAAAGATCTCAATGCCTAACAACTTTATTATTAACACGTGAGTAACCAAAATTTTCAAATATTTCACTACTAGAAGCTTAGTTAAAATGATCTGTTTGTTTAGTTCAATAGCCTCTCTGATATAATTGCTTTAAACTCCAAGAGAGAAACAATGCACCTTTATCAGGCTACCCAAGGGAACCCTGAGTGCAACAGCCATTGTGTATAATCCTTACAGCTTCCTCAACATGCTCACATTTTCCCTGGGAATTGAGGCACAATCTCTACCCTTAGATTTGCTAACCCATCAGAATGACCATCACTCTGGGAGCTGGAGCATCTGTGTGTGTGGGGGGGGGGGGATGGCGGGGGTGGTGGTGATCTGCCAAGACTCCTTTGCTAGATACTCATCACATCTCAGTTCTCCCATGAACTGGTAAATGATTCATTTCCCTTCCCAGAAACATAAACACTCTCATGTCATGCTTTCCCCCACTCTAAGGTTCGTTTTCTGTTCTCCAAACTTGTCTAAAAAGTGTTAAAACGCCAGGTGTAGCTAGAAATCATACTGACTTTCAAGACTGGCTCTTTATTTCTTCCTTTTGTTTAAAAAATCATTAGAATGTAAGTGGTCTTTTGTTCTAAGCTGTGTGTATTATTTTGCAGCAAATGGCATCAAAGGAAAGAGTAAAGAAATCTCAGTTAATAATTAAAATGTTATCAGTCATACATACTTAGGCAGCATTTTTTGATTGAGCCTTTTAACTGGGCAGTTGTTTTATATACCTGTAGAAACTGTATATTGCTTTATTTTATTATTTCATTTGATCACTACCATAAAGGAAAAAGAGATAGAGAGACCCAAGATGACAAGATGAATAAAATTGAGTTTTCCAGATGTTAAGAAACTTGCCATAAATTAAGATTCAAGACTTTTTATATTGTGATTCTAAACCATATGTTTCTAATTATTTCATTGCTACATCCCTTCTTCACAGACTTCACAAACTCAGAAGACATTAGAATAAAATAGAAACACATCAATTCAAAAGAGGCCACCTGAATCTCTCCAATTATAGCCCTCTGTCACATGCCTGATTTACCTTAACTACAATATTTTCTTTTCTTGACCTACATGTTCCCCATAGTGTTTCAGACTCATAACATTGTTTGAGCAACTCATCTGATTGAAACGTTTATTCATTTATGACTCTGAAAAATGTAGGTCATGGGATTGGAATAAATTGTAAAACTTTTTGAGTAAAATTTATGTTCTCTATAATTCTTCATTGTTATATAATCTATGCATGAAAAGCATACAACAGATCTCTTAAAATTCTTTCACAACATTAAAGGTAAAGCAAACTCCTATTGCTTAAGGTATACCTTTTGTGTAATTAAATTATTGTTATTTCTGGGTGTATTAATTTTACCTTCCAACTTATTTTTCATTCCACCACAGGTGACAGAATTCATTCATTAAAAATAGCCAATGTGAATTTTTGTTTAGTAATCCTAATAGTTTAAAATTTTAATTTTAGACTTATTATTGATGCATTTCATCCTTGTAATTTCTTGTTAAAATATCAAAATAAATTGTGTTTTATGGGGAGACATTTCCTAGTTTTAAAGGAGAAAGGACCTCAAAGAATGCAATCACACATAAACCCTCTGTTAGATTCCCTGGGAATAACTGGCAGTTGGCTGTTCACCAGTCCTTTAGTATCGCCATACAACTAGACAGGCCAACATGTATTTCCTGTAAAGTTCTGAACTTTCCCCTTGAGACCCATTTGACAGCATCCTCCCGGCCATGTGCACCTCAGCCCGAGCACTCTGCTCATTTCATACATTATTAGGGACTCTGCTCCTCACATCTGCTCTAACATCTCTTTCAATTTTTACAGGCTGTAGACAGTTTCCTTTACAGCTTTGCTAGCTTAATCACATCCTGACACCAGGCAGTGTAAATTAATTCCTTTTCTTTCTTATGTGCTATTCCACAGAGAACCAGATTCTTCACCTTAAACTTGACTAAATTGTGGAAAGGAGAAGACAAAAAAAAATGAGGTCTCAGAAAATTACATCTCACCTGTGCTCGACTGGAGCCTGGCATATTGAATTTAAGGCAATTTAGTTCTTCCTAAGATTAAAAAAAAATGTTAATGGAAGAGCCAGAGGGAAATACAGAAGAAGATAAAAAGCAAAAGTAGGTTAAAAGCCTATTTAATTAAGAATCTTACGCCATCTGATCAAGGGCAGCACTTCCACATCTATCTGTGAACAAGCCTCAGCCCAGAAGCCTGTAATCAAGAGTCCCAAAGTCTGTAGCTATGGATGCAGTCTGTCTGACACCATAAGCATTACAATATTGTAGTGATTGTGGTGAGTTGAGAAAACTGAACTGGAATAAAGATGAACTCATAATTCTCCTCCATTCCTCTCCATAATGCAGATTATTTGGCTTCTTATCCTACTAGTGTGTATCATCCAAAGGGACAGGTTATTTGTTGGCAATTTAAAAAATATTTTTTCATTTATTTATTTAAGAGATAGCTGAGAAAAAGAGGCAGACAGAAAGAGAGGGAGCATACCAAGGCCTCTTCCTACCACAAGAAAACTCCAGATACATGAGACACTTTGTACATTGGCTTTATGTGGGTATTGGGATATTGAACCCAGGGCATTAGGCTTTGCAAGCAAGCCCCTTTAACTGATGAGTCATCTCTCCAGCCCTGTTGATGATTAAACAAAGGATAGAAATGCATATGCTCAGCCTTGGAGACCTACTCATTCAATTTCAGACCTTATTAAAATTTTTCTTATAATAAATTAAATTTGACTTGAATGTCAGGACGTATGTAGATGCCCTCCCTCTGAGCGCTTCATCCTTAACTCTCATACCCAATCTTAAACCAACTGTGTGGGTGACTTCTTTTTCCCTAGGAGACCAAAACCTCCTGGGAGGCAAGCACAGATAAATTCTAAGTGTGGACAATGGTACTTTCCAAATGAACATTATAACATTCAGATACTAGTTATTATCATTTGCAAATCATGTCCTGTAGACAGTAAGTTAGTGAATTTGGTTCAAGAACTCTGCTGGCATTTTAATCATTCCTCATTTATATTCTAAGTAGCTTATATGAACCAAGCAAGATGTTTCAAGTCATTGTGCTACTTTGTTTCACATCAGATTTCTTATTATTTTTTGACATATGACTAAGGATACTGAGGAATTTTTGAATGGGAAAAGTCCCTCAAATCCATTGAAGTAAAAAATTGAAGGAAATATTAAAAAGTTAACATAATCTGCTAATTAGTACTAGTGTGGATAATTCTCAAATATCTGCATGATCGAGTGGAGGTGAGGAGGACAGGAAGCTGGACACTGCAGACCAGAAATAATCACTCACTGATTGCCCGGAAGTCAGCCTGAACACTGGATTGTTATTGACTGAGATCTCTCTGGATCTCAGAGAAGCAATGGATGGACTCAGCCTAAGACAGCATGGAGAAGATATCAAATACTTCATCTAATATAGTGTGGGCATCACCACAGATGTTCTTCTAGAGAAAAACACCAGAGGGAATCTTTGCAAATGTGGTCAGTAATAAACAGCTTTTTGTAAGAGTAAGCACTAAGAATGAACACGTGAAGGCAGCCAAGGCACGTGACCTGTGATCACCTCAGAATACATCAGAGCACAGCATCATGACAGTAGTAAGCCCAGCCTCTGATCAGCTGTAATTATTATTTGTTTTTAAACTTATTTTATTAATTGAAAACTTAACTGTATGAACATGTTGCATGTTTGTCATATTCCCATTAAGTTTCCTCTCTGCTGCCCCTTCCAGTGAAGGCCCTCCTCAAACTCTCAGACCAGCGGTCCTCCCTGAACCTTTCTTTATCTTCTTTCATTAATCCGCTGCTTTCTCCCACCTGCTGTTGGCAGAGGTAATATCCAGCCTCTGCTCTACTATCTTTTCCCTGCCATCTGGAGGATGCTCCTCCAGACTATAAGCTGCTTTCCCATCAGCTGCTTTCAGTCAGGTGTTTGCCCCCCTCCCCCACCAATGAGAAGATAATTACAACAGAAAACTGGTGTCAGAGAGATGGGATTGTTACTACTAGAGACCCGACAGTATAGCTTTTGACCTTTTGGGACTGGTTTATAGAAGGAATGTGGAAGTATTTGAAACCTAGGGCCCAAGAGAAGCCTTGCAATGCTGTAAGCCGAACTGAACAGACAATTCTGTGAGAATCTGAGAGACCTAAATGCAGAAAGAACTATGGACTATGAGGCTTGGTTTATGAAGGGAAGAAAGGGCTTTGTCCAATCTGGGCTAGAGCCAGTTTGTGGAAAGAAGCTGGCTGTGCTCTTCCTGTGGCCTGAACTTAATTAAGCAAGATTGAATTTTTTAAAAATGGACTGGAGAGCAGATAGAAATGGCACAGAAAGAAATGAATGTTTTAGGCAAGAGAAAGCAGCCTGTTTCAGCTATAATTATTTGAAAGATTACCACCATTGAGATGGGGCCAGCTGTATTGCATTGGGACAGCAGGAGAAATGCTGACTTTTTTGAAAGTAGAGACCCGAAAGACAAAATGCTGAAGGAGTTTCCTTGCTCTTCAAAGTCAGCTTTATTCCACTATAGATTAACACATCTGGTTGCCCATCTTTGACTGCAGGAGTATAACAAATGCAGAAAAGAGGAGATCATTGAATTTGCAATGCATTTTTTAATTGTCACTGTGCAATGTGAGACAAGTTGTTGGGAGTCTCTTTGAGGAGGAGAGATGGAGCCATGAGGCATTCAGCAGGGGATACTCTAGGATTTTGGAGATATCAGGCCTATAGTTTGGCTGCCAAGGAGAGCTGGCTGGGGTTTTGGGCAGTCAGCTAAAGGGGTGGAATTGGAACTCCAGAGATTTTGTTATGGGTCTCAGATGGACATAGAACTGCAAGATTTGACGTGTGTTCTGCTTGTTTTATAACTTGCATCCGTTCAGTATTTCTTTATAATACCATCTTTTTACAGTGTGAATGCCATTGTGTGCTTTTTGATTTAAAGGCTCACAGGTAAAAGACCTGAGACTATGGGGGTGTTTGAGTTATGTTGGGATTGATAAAATTTATGGAGATGTTTAAAGTTGGGCTGCATGTATTCTATTTTATATCATGGATGGTCATCAGTTTATGGGAGCCAGAGGCAGAATGTTGTAGTTTGAATCCAATGTCCCCCATAAACTTGTGTGTTCTGAATGCTTGGTCCCCAGCAGGTAAAAATTTGGAAGCTGGAGCCTTCCTGAAGGAGTGTTGTTGGAGATGGGTTTTGGGGTGCTATAGTCTCGCCAGGGCTTGATTCACTCTCTTACTGCTGTGTTCTCTCTGCTGTTGACAAGGAGGTTATGTTCAGCTTCTGCTCTACCATCTCTGCCCTGTTTCCTCCTTTACAGTCTCCTTAAGATTGTAAGCCAAAATAAATCCTTTTCTCCCATCAGCTGCTTTTGGTTAAGTGTTTTATAGCAGCAATGCAAATCTATGCAGAGCTTCCTTAATCTCTTTCAGATCCAGTTTCCCTGGACCCTTTCGTGAAATAATCCTTCAATAGCTAAGATACCCTTTAATTTACAAATGTATTATAGCCAAGAGAACCCTAATATCTTTTGTTTTCTTTCCAGAAGAATAAGTAGCTACTACTTGGAATCTTATTAATTTCTCTTATTTTACAAACCTTCAACTTCTAACTGTTCATAAGAAATAGCAGAAAGCTAGGGAAGTAATCATTAAAGCATACTATAATTTACTTCTAAAAATTTGAACCAATTTATTTCCATTTTAACACCTATGGACTAGATATGGCCACTGTAATAATCTTAAAAGCTTGAAATTTGGGGAGTGATTTACAGCTAAAATTTACTAACATATATTGTTTGAAACCAGAAGTATGAATTTCAAGACAAATCTAATATAATTTGTATATACATGACAGACTTTGTCTTGAATGAAAAATGTTCTGATCCAAGTTACCATGTCACCAGTCCATTGTCCCTTTTAGTCTCAGAGGAGTTCTTTCCTAAATTCCTTGGCAGGGACTCTACCCTATAGAACTGGGGTTTCATAAAACCTGGAAACCCTGCCTTCCAGGCCAGGCTGTGCAGAACTTTCTCAATAACCATATAACATAAAGAAAGAAATATTCTGGCATGTTCAGAAGCCTCTCATTTAATGGGTAGAAATTATAAAATGAAAACATAAATTTATCAGAGATTTGTTTGATTTCTAAATGCTTTCATGCATCACTTTCCCCAGAAAATTTATGGAGCCTGGGGAGAAAGCAGAAGTGCCTATTTTCTACTGAATTACATGGACTTTGTTGTCTAATGTATGATAAGAACCATGATTAAAATTCTAAACCTGTTTCACATCAAGTTCTAAACACATTGTAATTCCTTGATATATTTTGAATCTATGCTATCCTGTCATAGCAGAAAAATTCATTAAATATTTCTTTGTATTCATGACATTTGTTCAACTAAGGCCAAGTAGGATGGATATTTTACCTTTAAACTTTAAATCCTCTTGAGCTTAAGATTCTTCTGTTTCCTTTCTTCCTTTCTAAACTGTGCCTACAAATTTACTTGGAAGTCATAAATTGGGTCATTCTTCAATTTTTCCTATATACCTAATTATCATTACTATAAATAGAAATTGTGGCCTTAAAAAAAACAACAACTGCAACTCGTTTGAATTACCAACATCTCTGCACAATTTCCTCCTTCATTCAGTGGTGGCTCCTAATAAATCATGTGACCTAACTCCTAGTTTTCACAATATGTGACTGAAGACAAGTGACTAGCTGTCCTCACACATTTTTAGTGACTTGTGAAAATCAGCAGCTGGTGGGAAATTAGTAAGTAAAATATGCTTTCAGAATTTGGAAAATTACAGAATGTTTTAGTAGACTTATTTTAAGATTCAGAGCTATCTATTACATGAAAGACTCACATGTATATCTGATCTTGACCATCACACATACCAAATCCATTTACTTTGTTCCCCATATTGCGATTTAATATAATTGATCCAAACCAATCAATGTGATTAAAGGCAGCCCAGAAACAAACAGAACAAGAGAAGGTACATGAGTAATCTCTCATTATCCAAGAATTTTGGAGTTAGAAAGAACTTCATTCATCAGCTTGTTAATAAACAAATATATAATTAAAACAAGTAATTCTAATTTCCAGCTAAGAAAGAGAAACTGCATTGCTGGTTTGATTGAACATGTGGTTAAATTCAAAATCCAATCTAACCATTATGCCATTGGACATGACAGCCAGACTTAATCTGTAAGATAGCAATTGTTTCTAGTTTTTTCAATAAAGACAACTTTTTTATCATCAGGTCATATAAGGACATGGAGGGATCCCAGGAGGCAGGACAGGGAAGGTATACAGACAACTGAAACAAGGTGACAAGATAAACAGCCAACCACTGGGATACCTTGTGAGTGGCTTAAATATTAAACTTTAGTAGAAATGACATTAAATATTCAATTCTAAGTTCCCCATTTCTGTACTACAATTCCATCCTGTTATCCTCAGGAACATTTAGTTTAATTATCCCTGTGGTATCTCTGCTCAAGGCATTAAAGGAAGACCTCATTGCTGATCCTAACATGACGTCAGCCAGGAAGAGCTGTGGCAGTGATGACATCAGCCAGGAAGAGCTGTGGCTATGCTAAGAAGTAATAGAAGGCAGGATCCTGTTGCTGAAGAAACCACAGAAAGCCATCCATCAGCATTGTGAGATCCTTCAAGGTCCAGAATGGTAACCAGCCCCTAGATGGAAGTTAGTGCAGTGCTGGAAGGTACTGCATAAGCTGCCATGGGAAGCTGATCAACGACAACTGGAGTAAACAGAGACCACTGGCATGAAACACAGTTTGCTGCCATGAACAGGCTGACCACACTTCTTACTAGGAGAAAACAATGAACCAAGAAAGGAGCACTTGTGCAATGGAGGAGCCAAAGCCTGGGGGAGGCAATCAACAGCTTTTAATTCAGCCAAATAATCCACTTGGTGATGGGGAGCCCTTAACTGGAACTGGGGACTCAGGGTGAAATACACTGGGAACCAAACTCTTGGGCCCCCAAAGAGAGATGCACTATACGAGTGATTTACAAAGAGGCTACTAACAATAGAATCTAGCTAATTCAGAAATGTGTATCTAAATTAACTTATACTAATCTCACTCTCCGATGGAGATTCTGTTTGTATTTTTCAGAATGCAGCAAGAGAGCTGTGACTCTTCCAACCCTACCAATGAGGCTGATAGCTGACATCCTGGCAAGAGATGAGCCACACCAGACCTACCATGGAGGATCCATATGGAACCCCGCAGAGAATGGTGGGACAAACAAGAGACAACAATAACCATAGCCAATCAGTCAACACAGGATAAGCCACTGAGACAGACACCCCTTGGACTGATCCAGACTGCCCATGGAGGAGGATATCCAGCTGATTGGGGATAGGGAAGAGGGGCATTGTGGAAATGGGGATAACAACTCATTATTGTTCATTAAATTTATCTCATTATGGATAATAAAAAAAATAAATAAAATTTTAAAAAAAGAAGTGATAGAAGACAGCAAGCAGGCAGGATGAGCAGAGACACCAGGGCAGCACATCAGAAGGTGTGACAGGGAGACATCAGTACAGATCCTTGGGATTGTTAGCAACACTAAAAGTGGGTAGCATAAAAAGATGGTATGGGCTGGAGAGATGGCTCAGGGGTTGAGGCACTTGCCTCTGGTGCCTGAGGCCCCAGGTTTGGTTCCGCAGGACCCACATAGGCCAGACCCACAAGGTGGTGGCCCTGGAGTACCCATTCTCTCTCTTTCCTCTGTCTGTCTGTCTGTCTGTCTGTCTGTCTGTCTCTCTCTGCTTGAAAATGAATAAATAAAATAAAATAAAATTTTAAAAAAAGATGGTATAACTGATGTTTATACAGCCTGTAAATTCTGTTCTTCCAGGGAATCCTGCCTAACACCTTGTGTTATTTTTGGTGTGTCAATGGAAGTGTTTCCAGAGGTATGGGAGTAGACTGGGTGGGGAAGACACATTCTCAGTGTGGATAAGTACTGTGGTAGCTTGAATGCATGTCCCCCATAAACTCAGGACCCAGCCCTAAGATGTGTTTGAGGGTTGGATCTTAATTCCAGCCAGAAAGTATGCAGTGAGGATTGAGCTCTGTCTGGATCTCTGCTTGCTGCTTTTTGGTGTTTGCTAGCTATATAGTGTCTCTCTGCTTGGATTTATGAATGGAAGCCAGCGTCTTCCACTATCTATGAAACTTTCCCTGGATCTATAAGCTTGAAATAAATCCCTTCCTCCTCTCTAAAGTTCTCCTGGTTTGGATATTCATCCCACCAATATGAAGCTGTCTACAACAGGTGCCATCCAATCCACTAGGGACTTAGAGGAAACAACAGAGGAAAAGTAAATGTATGATTTCATCCTTTGGAACTGGAGTACACAATTTCTCTCCTGTCCAGGGATGTCACTGGCCTTTGGACTCCAGGACTTATACCAGCAATCTCCTGGGTTTTCAGACCTTCAGACTCAAGCTAAAAATTACACCACTGGCTTCCTTGTGCTCGAGATTTTTGACATAGATTAAACCAGAGTAGCAGTATGTCTGTGACCCAGTATACAGATCAACTGTTGTGGGTCTTTGCCTCCATGATTGCATGAGCCAATTTCTCTAATAAATTTCATACAATTTATCTATCTCTTTTTCTACTGCCTCTGGGATCTATGTGCCTAGAAAATCCTAATATATTGTTCCTGAATATTCTAAATAATTTTCAGCGAGCTGAGACAGAAAATTCTCATTTAATTAGGAAATGCAACAAAGATATGGCATTTAAAAAGAAGAATGACATATTTCTATCATTCATTGCCACATTAAATGAGTAATATATTATTCTTTTATACATGCCATTTCCAAATTTTAATTGCTTTGGTTGAATTGATTTAGTCCAAAAGAATGTCAGTTTGGTAATTATCCTTATGCTATTGTTAAGCAAAGTGATGTCATAAATGGTAAGGCAGGAGCTCAGTGGGCCCGGCCTGCTCCAATCTCTAGAGGAGATGGGGTCCACCCAGAGAGTGCCAGTCAAACCAGCACCCTACAACAAGCATCAGACCCGAGTTTCAGAACCGCTCTCCTGGTGTGAGCATCCAGCAATGCCCATTCAGGTGGAGAGCTCTCTGAAGCCAAGCCTACCAGCAGAACAACTGAAAAGTCCTAAACAGACTCAAGACTCAGATCCCTGCTCTCCTACCCCTCATTGCGCTGGACAACCATGAAAATAGTGGTGCAGACCCTCAGAGCCCAGGGATACAGGGAAGTATTTGAGACTCAAGCTTCAAACCCACTGTCCCTCAGAGCCTGCTCTTCCCAGGAGCACCTTTATCTTCTCAGCTGGATTTGCCTCTGGATACTCAGCTATCTTCAGAGGACCCTTCCAAAGAGATGTTTTCTAAGAAGGAATCAAAGCAGCTCAAAAGAAACCCCTGTGGCCAGCCAGAGCTTCTACAGGTTCTTGGGAGACCCTTTGACTCCTCAGTCTTCAGGTTCTACATGTAATAGATGGAAAGCAAACAGCAAGGTACTAGGGAGGTCCCCTCACCATCCAGCAGGATGAAAACTTTTCTGTGACCCTGACACGAAAATAGAGTAAGCGCCTTCTCCCTTAAGTGAACAACATGTCAGGGAACTAAGGAGCCATTCTTGGAACTGGAAGAATTTTGAAAACTGAAGGGCGAACATGGGAGCAAGACCAGGACCTTGACAAGGAAAATCAGCATTTTGCTTTGGTGGAGAGCTCGGGCCATGCTAGATTCATTCAGGGTGTTACCTTACCTCCTCTTTTCCAGGGATACTTAGGAAAGGCTTATATTTTCTTGCATTTTTCGAGGCTATAAATTCTGGCTTTTGAATATCATTGGACTTTCTTTGTGTTTTGTGTGTTTCTTGATTATTAAAGGAAATTTATTTTTAAAAAGGAAATGGAAAGGCAATTATAACTTTTATATCATTTGGGGATTAAAAACAGAATTATATATAGCTGAAACTCCGTTTATGAGTCAAGAAAAGTTTTGTTTTTGCCTGGTTTGAAATTCTGGAGAGCAATTTACCAAACAAATGATCAGAAATAAGTGAGCTAAACCAGAATTATTTTCATCCATTTATTAATTCAGTTGGAAAAAAACCATTGAGTGCCAATTATGTGCCCCCTAAAATAGTTTTAGAATTGTTTTTATAAAATCTAATAGGCAAAAAATCCACACAGATTTATATGATTACAAAGTATGGACTTAAATGAAAAATTATAAAGTGTTACTTATATATCAAAACCTGACTCACTAGTAGTGTGAGATATGGAAATGGAAGAATAAAACTAGAATAGGTAGAGAGTTAGAAAAAGAACATTTAAAGAATGTAACAAGTTCATGCCTGAGGGAAGGCCAGTGTGGCCGGGGCTCAAGGATGACAGCAGAAAACAAGAGAAGATGAAGTGATGGGATTAGTAGGGACTGTGTCACTCAGACTTGTGAGTGATTTCGTGTGTCCTGATAGCAACAGGAAGTCACTGGAGGACAATTAAAATTGAATCTTAAAAAGGTCACTGTAGGTGTAGCAAATGAAATAGAAAGAAAAGTAGATACAAGAGATGAGTTTATAGATGAGTGAGAAGTGAGACTAACTTAGAAGGAAGAATGCACCCTATTTAACAATTCAGAAAATCTGGAGTCGCTTGCATTTTACCTCTGTGCACATGACAGGGGGAAAAGAAGGCAACTGAAAATAAAGTGCATGGGCTTTGGATCAGAATCTGTCTGGTTTAGAACTGTGTCGTTAGGCTTGCCACTGCTCTGCTCAAACAGGCCCTGGGCAAGGTATACCATTGCTCTAATCTTGCACTCCATATCTTTGGAGTTCACAGAACAATCACCTCCGACAGCTGAAAAGATTAAGTGTAATACAGTGTGTGACATTCTCAGCATGTGGACAGTCAGGGAATACTGAGTAGCTGCAGGACAGGTCAGCTGCTGGCTTTCCTGAATCATGTTTGTCTTTCTATAGAGACCTGCCCCTTCTGGATTTCATTTCTTAGAGAAGAGCACAGACACAGAATTTGAGAAAAGGCCTGGCTTACGCAAAGAGGCAGTGGCAGGAGTAAAGGTGGACAGGCTGTGTCTTCGGCAGATCCCTGATGCCTCAGTGGCCTTCCTGATAACCTGGAGTTGGAACGGAAGACACTCTCACTTTCCAAAGGCAACTGGACAGAGAAGCAGGAAAGCATGTTCCACCTGCTCCCCAACTGGCCTTCTCATGGCAAGAGAAACTGGTTTCCCAGGTGTTTCTGCTTCCTGAAGGCAGGAATAGTCAGCCAACCACGATGGGGATGGAGTGGACTTTGGAGCAGAAATCTAACTGTTAATCCTGGACTTCTCTTGTGACATTGGACAAATCTCTACATTGGCTTGCCTCCTTGGAGAATAATAGGCTTAAACTCCAACAGTCCTTTCTGGCTAAGAATGGTTGTCATTTGTGGGCTTGGCTCCTGGATTTTCTTGCAACAGCTAAACAATGAAGAGGGAAGAGACTGCCAGTCTTGTTAACACAAGTGATTTGGACATCCAAAACCATGTGTTTTCATTTCTGTAATTTGATCTGGACACGCTGAACCACACACTCATGACTATAGCTCTTCATCCACATGGGCCAGCCATAACCACAAGTTTCCTTGTTGAAATGTTAGAGACACAGCAAGGCTGAGTAAACCAGTGGTTTGAAATGTCAAAGCCAGCAGGGAAGGTTCTTGGAACCATAAATCCCAAAGTCTTGCTTCAATATGGTAGATCAGAATCTCAGATGGAGCCCTGAAATATGCATTTATTTTCCTTCAATGAATCTCCTTCAACTTTTAATCAATTAGCTTAAGGGTCATCTTTAGAGGAAAATTCATGTTTCTCAAAGGATAGCCCACAGATCACTTTCACATCGGTGATCTAAGATATCTGAAGACAGCGTGTAGTATGGCCAAGAATCTCCTCTAACAGTTCTATTAAAGAGTTCATCAGTAGTAATCTAATCCTTTAAATAGTTTAGACAGGCTTACGGATGAAATCATTGTGTGGATATAACATCATCAAAGCTTCCAAAGCAATACAGAAATGGTGAGAAGTTATTATTGAAGTATAGATTCCCCCTATTTTCATACTGTGCTGTCTAATTATTTTATTTAATCCTATTATAAGCCTGTGATATAAGCCTTGTAACCCACATTGTATTATCAAAATGAAGCATTAGTAAGTTTAGGCACTTTGTCCAAGATTAGAAAATTAATAAATAGATGGATAAGAGCCAAAAGCTAGTATGACATAGCTAGGAAACAGCCCATATCACTATGGAATGTGGAATTCAAAACTAAATACACCTTTTAATTAAGCAATTCTCTACATCTTATCTAATGAGGCAAGTTCAAAATCTGTCTCAGTTCCTGTTGGCCACTCCACAAATGTTGATGTCATTGTAGCAATCATAGATTAACTGTGGTAAAATGAATATCAACTACTAGGCAACAATGTTTCAGGGATTTTCTGAGTCATAAAATGATCTTAAGTAGTCATGCTCTGAAGTCAACAACCTTGAAACACAAATATTTACAGGTGAAAGTCCAGACATGTGCTGCCCAGATCTCCTAGCTAGTGAGGCCCTCACTCAGCTGCAGACCTCAGATATGTCCTTGATTTCCTGATATCTCACTATATTGTGGATCCTGGACCCTGTGCTCCTAAACCTAGTATGCTGACTGCTGGCTCTCTATTATAGTAGGGCTTATTAGATGTGTTTTATTTCAGGAAATAAAATATCACAATGAGATCACTACAAATATATATTTTTGGACAAGGTTTTTATTCCTTTTCTCTCATCTAAGACATCTGTGGAAATACACACTTATTCTTAGTTAAATGCAATAGGAAAGGTTTCCAAGATTCCCCATTCCTGAATTAACCCACTTGACCAAAGTTATTATGATACTGCATATTATGCATATTATGGCACTGCATTGATATAGTGGAACCAGATTAATCTAGCATTAATTTGTGCAAAGTCACTAAATGTTAATTAGGTGAGGGTTATAGCCTAAGAGTTGAATGCTTGCAAGGCATGCACAATAAAATATAATGAAAATGACACCAAGAAGAAAATGGACAAAGAACAAAAAATATTCAATAAATGCAAACAGATGAGATCAATGATTTTTGGTGGAGACTTTGTTCCTTTGGTATTTTGTTGTCATAGTTTTGATTTTGTTTTTTTTTTTAGAAGAGCAATAAATTTTTCAGTTTTTCCATGCAAATTCAGGTTATACAGCTATGCTTGATCAATGTCAGTAACTATTTCTTCTACAAGATCAATGTCTAGTTTCCTAAGTAGGAAAAAAAGGATACTTACAAATGTCTTGTTAAAATATGCTGTTATTTCTAAGAGCAGGTGCTGGAAGATAGTCTGACAATCTTTCTTTCCTGAAAATGAAAAAAAAAAAAACCAGACAACTCTATCAAGAACCAAAAAAGATAATAATTTGGTTAAATAATAAAATTTAAAATATTTGGCTATGCTTTTTCTTTTTCTTTTTTATTCTTTTGTTTTGTTTTGCTTTGTTTTTGTTTTTTGTTTTGAGGTACGTGAGGTATGGTCTCTGTTTAGCCCAGACTGACCTGGAATTTACTGTGTAGTCTCAGGCTGTCCTGGAACTCACAGAAATCCTCCTACTTCTGCCTCTCAAGTCCTGGGATTAAAGGCATAGGCCACCATACCCAGCTGCTTTTTCTTTTTTTAATATATTATTTATTTATTTATTTTTGAGAGCAAGAGGAAAATAGAGAATGGAGTGCACCAGGGCTTCTGGCCACTGCAAACAAACTCTAGACATGTGCCACCTTGTGCATCTGGCTTTACATGGGTACTGGGGAATTGAACTTGGGTTCTTTTGCTTTGCAGGCAAACACCTTAACCACTAAGCCATATCTCCAGCCCTGGCTATGCTTTTTCTAAATTGAGTTAAAAGTAGTGAATGCTGCCTTTCTTGGAAAAAGTAGAACCTTTAATTTGATGATAAAACTTTGTATTAAAACTCAAAAGGTTTTTATTTCCAACATCAGGTTGAAGCAGCTATGATTAAAAACTTCAAAATCCAGTGAAGAATTACTCTATCAGCACTGATCAATGGCCAGCTGAAAAAAAAGTCATTATCTAAATACAAATAAACCAGTTATTATAACAAGTAATTTTGCATATATGAACACTGAGGTCACTGTAATATTATTGGATAAATTATAGAAACACATCCCACTGTTAGAATATGACCTTAGAGAATCTTTTGCATCCTGTGGTAGTGTGAATGTGAAATGACCCCTACAGGCCCATGCATTTGGCCCCAGGAGATTGTCAAACCTGTAGGAAGTTGGGCCTAGCTGAAGGAAGTGGGTCACTGGGAAGGAGAGTTTAGAACTATGACCAGGTCATCACCGTGTAACAAGCACCATGATCCAAAG
>PVHP010018839.1:18534-32722 GCA_004024765.1 Zapus hudsonius
TGCATGGTTCTTGAGTGTGAACTTCACAGATGACCATGTCACAATGTCAGAAGGTTGGAAATGCCTTTAAGGCCTCATCACATACCAGACTAAATCTTCCTTCCTTTAAGTGGCTTCTCTCGGTTTCAAGCAGTCAGAAGAGTAGCTAATTCATACCTTTCATGAGTTTCCTGAGGTATTGTTTCACATGGAAACCTCAAAGAAGGAATCTAACCATCTTGATCATAGACATCAAAAAAAAACTACAACTTCTATTCACAGAATAAGGCCACAAACCTCAGGGTTTAACATCTGATACAAGAAAGGTGAAAAGTAATAGGACTGTGACTCATCGGTATTCACATTAGCCACTCACAGCAACAGAATGTTTTGAGCATGCCCTCCACTAACTCCCACTACTTTATGTCAGTCTTCCATTTCACTCTTCCTAGAATATTGCAACCATGTCCTAAACCATTTTCTTATATGTATCCTACACTCTAAAAATCTAATTTTTACATGGATATACCACCCTTATCTCACTGTTCCTCAGATGGTGGAGTGCATACAGTAAATAATTTTTTGAATGTCAAGGTGTAAGAGATTCTTTTGGATTTACAGTTGTCTAATTGCATACTTTTTCACCTTGTACAAATTTCAAAGTATATCTACTTGTGATTAGTTGATGATTAATCCTGCCCAGGCTGCCTGTCACTACAGAATCAAGACCAATTCCCTCTATGTGGTACAAGTTGCCCTGAAGGAGTTAGTGAATTCCAGTCTTTATTTTCACCCAGGCCCAACAAGCACCTGTTGTAATGCTCTGAAGTTCACCCACTCAATGGAACCACAGGCCTCGTCTATATTGAGTCCTGAGGCTGGAGTTCTTTGCCCTCAAACTCCTTCTTCCCCTTACCAATATCTATTCTTTCATTTTGGGTCAACTTGGGCCCCTTACAGAAGCCCTCTATGACCCCCATCAGGCCAGGTCAAAACACTCCACTACATCCCTCTGATTGCATTTCTCACATTCCTCATACATTTCTACATAGTTTCTGCCTTCTTACCTTTCACAAGCTTTTTATTTCCTTTTCTATTTTTTAAGCCTTTTGAAGGCATGGGCAGTGACTCACCTGTCTTATCCCTAGCATGGAATTTCCCAGATGGTAGGAGGAATGGAATAATTTGTTGAATGTCAAGGTGTGTAAGGTACCTGTCAGACATACAGCTGCCTGATGGATATACTTTTTATCACATTGGAAGAATTTAAAAACACTATTGTAGTCAGCCACACGCCACTGAGACGAATCTCCAAACCAGGCACAGTTTTGGGAAGGAAGGTATTTATTGAAGGAGCAGACCCAAAGGAAGTTAAGGACAAAAGGCTGGCCCCCTTTTACAGAAGAAAGCAGAGAGAGAGCCAGCACCTCCAGAAGCAAGCAAGCAAGCACACTATGAAACTGTAATTAACAAAAAGCAGAACTGCCAGACCTGGGGTTCTGGCTTTTTTTTTTGCATATTTATCCCTAGTATTTTGCATCCAAATTAGAAAGGGCCAGTCCCCAGGAGGCTAGGCCAAAGTGACACATTTCCTCCAGACAGAACTGGCTGGAGACAATTTACAATTATAATAAACTTTTGAATCTATTGGAGGATATTATTCAAACTACCACAAACACAAAAGGGACATCTGTACACTGAGATCCCATATAGGTCTACTCACTCTTAATCTGGAACTATCTCCATTCAACCAAGTATTAGAACTGAGAAGAGAAAATGTGTAAGAAAATGATTAATGGGAAGTTGTACTAAAATAAAAACTTGTAAACTTCAAAGACATACATATACCCCTGAAAAATAAGAAAACTTTTGTAGCTTTAATTTTTTTTAACAATTTGCTTATGGGCGTGGCAAAGACCTGGTAGAACTTGCAGAGGTTCACTAGTCAGTCAGATAAAACTAATCATGATTATTTGCAATTTTAAAATGTTTTTTTAAATTCCTGTGATTTTTACATCCTTTCCATGATTTTTTTGCTTTTGTTTTAAAAACAAAAAATTTGCACAAAAAATCATGATGAATAAAATTACAAATTGATATTTGACCATGAATTAATATAGTATACTTACATATTGCACTTTGTCCAGCAACTTCCTTGAAAAATTAAGTTCAGATATAAAAAATGTGGTAGGTAAGTTATAAAAATTTCTATCTCATAAGACCTAGGATTCTAGAAAAAATAACTGTTTCGATCTTGACACATCAGATCATGGGATTTAGGTAAAGTAGGGAAAAAGAAGCAACTGGACGACTGTATTCAGGAGTTAAAATTTGTTCTAAACTTGCGTCACTATTTTCAATTTCCATGAGCTTCTAAACTTAGTTATAACTACTTCATTAGTCTTTCCCATTTTTACTTTCTTTGTAAATAAAATCATTGTTTTAAAATATATAAAAACATGGCATTTGAAATGTGTCAGATTTTCATTGGCCTCTGTAAGGTAAATTAACCATTTCAACCATAAGACCTAGTTTTAAAAGGCTGTTCTTAAGATGTGTTTAACCTCCCAAGATCCCAATGGTCAGAACAACTATAAAAGTTAATCATGGTGATAGTGACTGAAGCAGGTGCATTTAAAGGTATGATCTCTGTTCACAATTCAAATGCACTAGCATAGGAAAATTGACTATGTCTGTAATACATGTTTTCTGATGAATAAATTAATAATGCTGTAAAAGGCTAGGGATTGCTAGTCTAGGGTCAGATTTTTTAAAAGCTGTGAAATGCTACTGACAAAGGGTTAACATTTTATCCTTCCAAATAATCTTTTGAAAAAAAAATGAAAGGGTGGATCAATAGTGAAGATAAGAAGAAATCAGGAAAAAGTCTCCAGTAGTAATCTTGGTCCCAGCAATATTGACCCCACAAAGCAGAATCTAGAACAATGAGGACAAGGAAGGTATGGAAGATGCTAGCTGGTTGCCAATTGCTTTCCTCCCCTTCCCTTAGAGATATGGAAAGTTCAGCTGGGTACACAGACTACACCCAAGCCTCATGTGCTGCCCTGTAGAGTTGGGCTGGTAGATTGTCACGAATCATGAGTTGGGAGAGGAGTTCTAGGTTACTTATACCCAGAAAGAAAGAAGAGTGGACTCTTCCTCCTCTTTGCCCCTTTCTGTAAACTGAACTGCATTGGTGGAAGGTAGCCATCATCTACAAGGTGGCAAACAGAACACACTGGAACCTACACAGATGGGATGTCAGGGCACTGTCTCTCGCTGCATCTGCTACCTGAGCTGGACATAAGGTACAACTAAGCTTACATCGCTTTTAACCCACCCACTATTTTCAGGCTTTGTGGAAACCCATGTTCTAATGAATGATATGGATATCAAAAACATTTCAGAATGAGGCAATTCCTGGAATGTGGCCCTGGGCTACACTGAATGAAAGGCAGCAATGGGCTGAATCACACCCAGGGGTTTATGTCCAGGGGATCAGGCTTGGCCAGAGAGAGAGAAACTAAAGGATGGAAAGCAGAGGAAGGGATGAATAGATGAGAAAACGAGTCAGAAACTAGGGCAGGTGGGGATTAAAACTGCAAGATTCGGCAATTGTGTATGATATATCCCATTTTAAAAATTGAATGATGGGATACCCTCCTCTAAGTCAGCAGGAAGCAATGATGATGAGCAAAGGCAATCAGGAGTTCTCCATGAGCAAAGGCAACATAAAGGTATTTCTTTCATAGCAGAGGGGCAAGGATTAAAAACACAGAAGAATAGAATTAGCTTTGATTCAAGCTGGCAAACAAACTTAACGACATTGAGGTACATTGAGTACACATCTTTGCCCACTTAAAGACCTGGTGGAAAGTTACAGCAGGTGTTTCTTGAGCTAGAGAGCACTCTATCTAGCTTTGGAACAAGCAGGATCACCCAGGCTTTCCTGTCTCTTTTAAATGCCCAGAATTTTAAGACAGAAAGAAGGAGTACTGGAATCATTCTCTCCTTCTTACAAGTTTATAAGAGGAAGAAATGAATGCTGTGAGAGGAATGCCAGATGTGGAAGCAGAGGTGCTCAGGCATAGACCCTCACTCTGTGGATGCTCTGAGCCTGTGTGGACATGACAAATGATACAAAAACCTTGGCTTCGATTGTGATGGTTTTAAGATTTGAAGTTAATAAAGATAACATAGTTGGTGACAGGGAAGAAAACTGTTTCATAGAAAAGGCAGAAGGTTCAGAATTTGTGTCAATTATGGGATGTATTCTAATTAGTGGAAAGTTATAACACTCTTAAAACTTTCAGCTGACATTGGACCATGACCTCACAGTCCGCTCCTTCCCTAGGCCACCCATCCAGGAGAATATTTTCTAGGGGGAAATCACACCAAAGATATGTTTTTAATTCCACTGTCTACTGCAGAGTGACCCTATTAGCTTTTTCTTGAAGATTATTTTCTTTCTAACAGAATATATATTATAGTTGCCATGAGGCATCATGGAAGATTCCAGGATTCTTTTTACTGACTGTATTTTCATTGAACTAAATGATGCTAATTCACTTCACATGAGAAAGTGATCTTCCCCTTCCTTTGCTTTGAAAAGAAATCTGGTGACAATGTTCTTTTCCTCTTCACATAGTGACTACATTATCCACAGCCATGCTAATTGCTTGGGAGAGAGTCTTCACTCTTCTACTTCAGTTTCATCTTCTTTTATTTGGACTTCTTTTAAGTTCTTAACTCTGGCTCATATTTTAGAATCCAACACACCCTCAATGTTTTGTACATAATGATTAGACATTACTTTTTATGCTTCTAAGTTAGTCAATGTGGGTCTACCACTGAAATAAGCTTTCCTATTTAAATTCATGTTGAATACCTGAATAAAAGTTGCTGTACACACCATCAAAGTAGCTTGGGGTGAGGAGGAGGCTTTTTTCTTATTTTGAGTTGATAAGGAAACGGTGTATCTGAAGTGGAAGCAGGATGGGGTGGGGAGGGGCCTGTGTTCCATGGCACTCTGCATTTATCACAGCACTTGTCATTACTTCACCATCATCTGTCTGTGGATCTTCTCAGGTGTGACTCTAGACTCCTCAGTGTTATCCTCTGACATCCCAGCCTCTCAAGTCAGCCAGGAAATGCTCTCTTCCTACTATTTGCCATGTGCCACATGAAAAGCACAACCCAAAGCAGCAGGCTCACATTGCTAGAAATGATCCTCTGCTTCTTCATGTTTGCCAGCAAAGCTTCATAAAGGTAGTGATGTTTAAATGTCACCAGCAATATTAAACTACTTAGCCTGTATGACGTTCTTCTGGCCTACATCACAATTCTCAAAAACTAGAAAATCAGTTTATCAATCTCATACATGCTCATTTTGACTTGCATTATTTTAATAGGAGTATCTGAACCTTAAGTGGGAACTATTAGGCATCATGGTTAATAAAATAACTGGTGTTAATTATAAAAACAAACTGAACAACATGTTACATCTAGCCCTAATATTGCTGTATCCATACTACCAGGTTTACATTTGGTTTCCAAACATCAATGTTCTTTTATGAAAAGCATTAACAACTATGTTAATAAAATCAAATATCCTGTTGCAGTCAGCTTTCTAGTTGCTGCGCAGAGAGAACCCAAACAAAAGCGGCTTGTGGAGGAATGGGTTTATTAGGCTTACGGACTCGAGGGGAGACTCCATTCTGGCAGGGAAAACGATGGCATGAGCAGAGGGCTGGACATCACCTCTGCCACAGCACTGCAATCAGCAGCAGGAAGGTGTGCCAAACACTGGCAAGGGGAAGCTGGCTTATAACCCCTAAGCCTGCCCCCAACAACACAGCTTCATTGAGGTTGTAAAACCCAAACTGCCATCAGCTGAGGATCGATCTATCAGAACACATTCAATTGTTTGTGGGGGACACCTGTATCAAAGCATGACATATCCCAACTAACTTATTAGGAAGAAAGAAAGCAATTGCTATTTCCACTGACTTTCCAAATGTTTTTAAACTTTGTCATACCGAATCTATGCAGAAGACCAAAAAAAAAGAAGTATTTATGCCATTGGATGTCTGAGGTACCGTGAGGTTCTAACAGAGACAGTGTCATGCAGACAGGATTGAACCCAGGTCTGCCTGATAGGAAGCCATACTGACTTCATGACTGTAGTAGTGATTTATTAAGTTAGCCTGCCAAAGCTACAAAGACTCCATATGGGGAAAGTAGAGATGATGAACTCTACCTCAGTGGCCACTTTGGACAGGGTCCTATATATATATATATATATATATATATATATATATATATATATATATATATATATATATATATATATATATATATATATATATATATATTAGTTTTCTGCTTGATGTTCTGTTAAGATTATATTTTAATACCAAATGCTCCATCGTTACCCTCATAAGATCAGAAAATTTTCAAAGTTTAACCTGTTTTAAAAAGCATACCAATGTGTCTATGAAGGTAGCACTTGACCTCCAATAACCATGTGTAGGTATTAGTGATTCTGCAGGTCCTACAGTAACAGAGGAAAGACAAGTAAAATAAAACCAGAATATATCCCCAATTTTAAAAACTTATGTTTGAAGTTCAGGTGTGGTGGCTCATACCTTTAAACCCAACACTTGAGAGGCAGAGGCAGGAGGATCGCTGTGAGTTCAAGGTCACCCTAGGACTATAGAGTGAATTACAGGTCAGCCTAGGATTATGTTTGACATAAATACCATAACTTGGTGCCCATGTATGTAAGTAAAAATATTCTCATGAAATGGACATCATGTTGGTTCCCAACACAACATTAAATTTGGGTGTTCTTCTTTGGGTGGAGGTAGTTTGTTGAAGTATCAAGAGCCCTCTCAAGGTTAACCTTCTAGAATCTGGTTGAGAGGTAGTGTCAATGAAAGGAGACAAAGTGAGTCACCTGAAAAGGTTTACTATCAAAGACTCTAAAAAGACAGTGGGCACATGAGTGGTGGAGGCAGATTGGCTTTAGAACATAACAGCTGTGTGACTCAGGCAACTTCATCCCAGATTTACCCATCTAGAGTGTGGAAATAAGACTTTCATGTTGTAGAATGTCACTAAAGATATTAAATGAGACCGAGTCTGGAAACTACTTGGTGTAATGTCTAACACATTATGAATGCTTAGAAAATGGAAGCTATTGTTATGGCTAGTCTTTTCTACAGACTGTATGTCAAAACATGAAATGAATCCTGTGAGGCAAAAGGCCACTTCTTTATGAGCATAAAGTATAAACTCAGCTACATGGAAACCCAAATTGTCTGAAATAACTGATTACCAGTATTGTGCCAGAAAAGGTGTTATGAAAATTCCAATTACATTTTAACTACTCTAATTAATAACTCAGCACTGACTAGCCAATTTTGTTCTCATCTCTTTGATAGCCAGTTCATTTGAGAATTGCAATTTTGGCCTGTCAGTCCTTGGGCTGATGCTTAAATCCACTTTGTCCTGATTGCCTCAAATTACTGCTATTTTGTTCTCCTGCCTTTTAGAAAAACCATCTAAGATAAATCCATGAGAGAAAACTCCTTCAGAAGCATGCATCTTTGCTAACTGTTTTACATGACATATATTTACAAGATCTGATCTAAACAAGACACAGTTTCAGATTTTCAGGAATGAGTAAGAAAATAATCGGAAGTATCATTTTGGGATGAATCTTTTTTTTCAATGTTAGGGATCAAACTAGTACCTGAAACATGCTAAGATAAACATTCCACCACTTGGGTTTTGAGACAAGGTCTCCCTGTGTGATTCAGGCTGACCTTGAAACTCATTATAGGTTTTCTTCAAAGGTGAATGTTGGCCAGTACTGTTGGCAAGAATACTGTCTGAAAAGCAAATTGAACAAACTACAATTTAGCATATAATTAAAGAGTGAAGTTTTAATGTTCCTACTTATCTTGGTTAGGCCTAGCCTAGCCTTGTTTTTTCATCATTTTTGTAACTTTGATGATGATTTTTAAAAATACTTTTATTTACTTATGAGAGAGAAGAGAGAGAGAGAGAGAGAGAGAGAGAGAGAGAGATACAGAGAGAGGGAACTGTTGCAAATGTGCTCCAGACACATGTACCACTTTGTGTATCTGGCTTTACACGGGGAATTGAGCCTGGGTTGGCAGGCTTTGCAAGCAAGCACATTTAACCACTTAGCCATGTCTCCAGTCCTGATGATGATTTTTTGACCCAGGTATATGAGCCATGAAAGGAAGATTTATCTTTCTTAACTCACGGTCTTTCTACAACTGGAGCAACCATTGTAACAGGCCACAGCAGAAGACTGCACAGACCTGCACTGTGGCTGTCACTCACTGCATGAAAGGAGACAGCTAAATGAAAAGCTATCCATGACAATAGAGTTCAAATTTAGAACTGGAAATGTTTTCATATGCTTTTTAAAAGATAGATTTGCCCTAGGATAGTGATTATTAGGCATGCTAAATTCTAAATAGTAAAATATATTTGCTACTCATAAGAATTCACTTATCTAGACACATTGCACTTTCAGACATTCAATTCAATGTAAGGGCAAAAATGGTTTTGGAATAGACTAAATACATACCCAATCTGCCTCAGGGAATTTGTAGAAGAGGGGACAGAAAGATTGTAATGTCACCACCCTGACTACATGTTTTTTTCTTACAATACAGAGTGTGTAATACTTCTGGGGCTTCCATTTTGGAGCAGTGTGAGCTAAATATCAGCAATTCCTAGATGACACAGAGATTTTGTAATAAGCCAGTGACATAGCAATTTCACCAACTCTGCCTTCAAAATAAATCTCAGATTAGAGTTTCCTCACATTACAGCATTCCTAAATGGGTAGTTAATTCATAGGATAAGGGACATCAGGACTAGACTAGTGGATCTTAGTTTAAAGAATACATAACAATGGCTTGAGATAAACCAAAGTGTTATGACACCTGTTTTTAGTGCTGCTCGGGTATCATCTCATGGCCTGCTCATTATTAAATGAGTAGTAGTCATCACTACTATCACTTATACCCTGAAGTAAAGACATGCTCAAAAAAAAAAAAAAAAAACTAAGAGATGTGTGAAAAATCACCAGAATACTATTTCTAGGAAGTCTTTTTAAGCAAATGAAATGGAGAAGAAATGATATGGTCAGTGAAAGGAACAAGAGAAGCACACCTAAGGAAATGCACCACTGAACATGACCTTCAGAATCCCTGGCTCAGACATTTCTCTCAGAACGGACAAGACAACAGGAGCTGGAGTCAGATACACTTGAGGAATGCTAGCTCCTCCTCTGTCATTGAGCACCTCTCTAAACTTCAGTGACTCATTAGAAACATGACCCCTGAAACAAGTACTCAGTACCTGCTAACAATGTTGCTACTTCTCTCCATGTTGGTCCCAGATGGCACTTCACTCATGGAAATATTCTCCCATCCTTCCAGGTCATAATTCTGAACATAGATGCCTATAATGTAAAACTTTTAGAAGAAAATATGTGAGAAAAACCTGGTAGCAGGGGTAGGAGATTCTATCTTCATTATAACTCCAAAGTTCAAATAATAAAAGAAAAGTAGCCGGGCGTGGTGCACACACACACACACACAGAAGCACACACGCGCACCCAAACACCATCCAGGTTTGAAGAATCTACTTTCAGACATCTGATCAGATAGTTGTAACTAGAGTATATAAAGAATCATTGCAACTATATAATAGAAAAATTATTTCTTCCAGAAAAGAAATACACATGTCAATAATCACATGAAATGACAGCCAGTGGCATCAGCCACTAAGTAAATGAAGAAGAAAACCACAGAGAAATATCATTTCACATGCACTAGGCTTGCTGTAACACAGAGAGAAGTACTGGTGAGGATGGAGAGAAACTGAAGGTTCATTGCTGGTAGGAAGGCTTAAATGTATGGTCTCTTTGGAAAATAGTTTGGCAGTTCCTTGAACTATTAAACAGAGTTACCATGTGACTCAACCATTCCACCTGTAAGTGTATAGCCAAGGGGCATAAAAGCATATGTTCACACAAATCTAGTTCAGGATTGCTTATAAGCAATGTTACTCATAATAGAAAAAATACAGAAAAACATAAATATCAACTGACAAATGTACAAAGAAAATGTAGTATATCCATTGAATGTCACATAATTTGACAATAGGAAGGAATGAACTACTGGCACATGCTTCAACACAGATGTACATAGAAAGCATGCTTGGTGAAATAAGCCATTTTACATGAAATGTTTAAAATATGTACATTTCAAAAGACAAAGGTGTAAGTAGTCCAGGGCTAGTTGTTTAATAATTTGGGAAAATCAGGAGTCATGACTGATGGTTATAGGGTTTCTCTTGGGGGTGGCAAAAATGATTAAAATTGGTTAAAATTAACCAATGATGCTGTGTGATTCCACTGAAAACTACAGAACTGTGCTTTATGCGAATTATTCTTGTAGTATATGAATTATATGTCAATAAATATAACCTTGGAAACTGGAATAAGCCAGGCCTGGTGGCTTATACCTTTAATTTCAGTACTTGGTTGGCTGAGTTAGGCCAACCAGTTGCTGCCAGTTCCAGCCTAGACTACAGAGTTCCAGATCAGCCTAGGTTAGAGTAAGATGCCACCTCAAAACAAACAAAACACTAAAATAAATTTACTGCATTAATTGCTCAGAGAATGTGATTGATTTGTAGGAATGCAAAATGAGAATGCTAAGTATGTATTTAATACATCTTGTATACATATATAAATCTAAGTGTCTAGTATATAAAATAGATTATTAAATGAGTGGGTTTTAGATAAACAGTAATATTTATTGCATGAATATACAAATTCCCAAGATTTTTCTATTCTATTTACAACTTAGTTCCAAGTCTGTTTTACAGAAAAAAAAACATTTCCTAATGAGAAACTTGGCTGCTTAATAATAGACATGGTCATTCTTTAGACTTTAGATACCATGGGGAGAGGACTGTCTCCTCTTGTTCTGATCAAGAATGGGAAATAAATGGAACAGGAAGTTTTGGTGTAATCAAACATCTGCATATTTGATTCCCACACATGTGCTACAGTTTGAATCAGAAATGGGCCCCAGAGGCATCGGTATGAGGCTCATTCCTCATAATGGCACTTATAAAAGACGGTGGAACCTAGCCTTCACACAGGGCCCAAATGAAACCTATGAGAAAGTGGCAAGACAAACCTGGAGACTAATCACCACAGCAAGTCTGACAACCCTTGAAAGGTCAATAGAGACAGACACCAACTATACCCAACACAACCCAGGGCAAAGATCCAGACATACTTAATATCTCAACAACAAAGTAGATTCAAAACTCACCTACTATGACTCAGGGAACTAAGCGGAAGAGGGGGCGGATAGAATATAAAAGCCATGGTGTAGGAGAATATCCAGAGACATTACCCCCCTCAGAAACAATACACAAGGGGGAAGAAAAAACAAGAAAAGAAAAAGTGGCTACCTCTGGTGCAGTTCATAACCCCTAACCTATGGACAGATCCAGTATGCACACCAAGGAAGTACCTCAGTGGGTAGGGGACAGAGAGAAGGGAAACAGGGGCATATTCACAAGATTTGCTCATACAATGTGTATACGTATTCATAATAAAGATATATATACACATATATATACATATGTATATGTATGTATGTATGTATGTATGTATGTATGTATATATATATATATATATATATATATATATATATATATATATATATATAAAGAAAGATGGTAGAAACTTGAAGAGATGGGATATAATGGGAGGTTGGAGGTCCCTACAAGAGGGCCCTTGCAGGAGATCTGGGGGCTCCACTCCTCCATGACTTTGGCTTCCAGGGTGGAAGGTAGCAGTTTTGCTCTGCCCTGTGGTCCCACACCGCTCCACCTTACAGCCCAAAAGCAATGCTGCCAACCAATGATGGGGAGAGCCCACAAAGCTGTGAGCCACAGTGATCCTTTCCTCGTCCTAGAAGTGAGCAGTGAAATCTCACAGGTACAACATTCATGACCTGTACTCTAGTCATTGTACCTTTCCAAAGACCCTGCAAGCTCTCTTAGCTCTCATTCTAGACAAAGAGATTGTACCATGCCTATGTTTTGGCTCTTAAAAGAGCAGGAGGCCCCAAGACCACAGACTGTAGGACTTGTGATGGCCTCGAGGAAAGAACATACTTAAGGTTTAGAGAGATAGCTTGTTGGGTAAAGTGCTTGTCTTGAAGCGCGGGGACCTAAGTTGGATCCCCAGTGCCCGTGCAATAATATCAGCTGTGCCCACATATGCCTGTAACCCAAGTGCTTGGTAGGCAAAGACAGGAAGATTTCCGGAGCTCACTAGCCATATAGACTAGCCTATGAAGCAAGCTCCAGGTTAAAGAGAGATCCTGTCTCAAAAAGAGGTGGATTGAGGGGGGTGGAGCAAGATGGTGAATGAGTAACAACGTCGCCAGGACTCTCCGGAAAGGTTTGATCTCTTCAGCTGGTATCCAGTCTTTTGACACTGGCCGGACCCGAGTTTGGGCTCTCCCTCCCTCCCCAACCCCTGGGCTGGAGCAGACGGGGTTCACCAGCAGCTCTCTGCTCCCCTGTGGAGCAGAGGGCCGAGCCATCCCTCTCACTAGCTCCCGCCAATATCCCCTCTCAGCGGATTCCAAGCTCTCAGCGGAGGTTTCATTGCCGGACTGAGACCCAGGCACTGGATCACGGCCTCTCCTCGGCTTCGGCTTCGAGGACCACAGCAGGGTTCCCCAGCTGATCTCAGCTCTGCAGGGGAGCACGGAGCTGGCTGGGCCTAGTGCACCCAGGGCTCATGCCTTTGTCCCCTTGAACGGGTTCCAGGTCCTTGGCGCCAATTGAGTGGCTTCCCCTGCAGGAGCAACTGGTCCTCAGAGGTGGTCCTCTTCACGATCTGAGAGGGGAGGAGTTCTCTCACCTCGGAGGTTTGGTTGCCTGTCTGTAATACAGGCCCCAGGTCAGGGCCACCCAGCCTCTCCTCAGCTTTGGGACAACTGCAGGGTTCCCGGCTACTCTCAGCTCTGCAGGGGAGCCAGTAGCTATGCCCTGTGCACCTCAGGCTCTGTCTTTGTCCCCTCGTGGCGGATTCCCAGTCCTGGGTGCCAGTTGAGTGGCTTCCCCATGGGAGCAACCGGTCCTCAGAGGTGGTCCTCTCCACGATCTGAGAGGAGAGGAGTTGTATCTACGCGGAGGTTTGGTTGCCTAACTGGGATCCAGGCCCAAGATCAAGGCCCGCCCAGCTTCTCATCAGCTTCGGGACCACTGAGTCCCAATTCCCTATCTGGGCATGGGCAGAAACCAAAGGAAAAATTTGATGAGGACTTAAGAAAACTAAAAAATGATTATCAGGACTCCCAAGCAAAAACAAATATAGATTGGAAATTGGATCTCACCAAAGAATTAGAGGCTATTAATAAAACCATAGCAGAAACCAAAAATCAACAAGAAATACTAAAAACCTCACTTGAATCATTCAGTCCCAGGGTTGATAATCTGGAGGACAGACTTTCAGAAGTACAAGACAAATCAGAAGAAATTAATAAGGATGTCATAGGTTTCAATAAATTCAAGAAATCAAGTGAGTACAATTTGAGGGATTTTTGGGATACAATAAAGAGGACCAACATTTGAATCATGGGGATCCCAGAGGGAGAAGAAGCCCAGGCTAAGAGCATAGGAAATATCTTCAACAGAATTATTCAAGAAAACTTTCCCTATCTAACAAGAGAAAGTCCACTCAACTTTCAAGGGGACCAGAGGACCCCAAACAGACTTGACATGAAGAGAAATTCTCCAAGACACATTTTAATTAAGATGCCAAACATAGAAAGCAAAGAGAAAATACTCAAAGCTGCTAGAGGAAAGCAGACAGTAACTTACAGGGGAAAGCAATCAGACTTACCTCAGACTTCTCATTAGAAACCATGAAAGCCAGAAGGGCTTGGAATAATGCTTTTCAGGCCCTAAAGAAGTATGGCTTTCAACCTAGACTACGGTACCCAGCAAAGATATCCCTCCTGATAGATGGAGAAGTGAAAATATTCCATTAAGTAAAACAGCTCTATGACTATTTCAAAACAAAGCCACAATTTCAGAAGCTCCTGCAAGAGATAACCCATAC
>PVHP010018840.1:0-18210 GCA_004024765.1 Zapus hudsonius
CCCAGCAGCCCCACCTTTTGAAGAGGGTAATCCAGCCTCCCAGTACGGGCTTGACTTGGCCATGTGCAGGTGAGGTGTGTGTGGGTTTGGCAAAGTGCTGTGGCCCCAGGCTGCAGATTTGCCTGCTGCCCCTGCTGCAAATTCAAAGAAGAAGGGACCTACACTGCCTTCTTCCTGGGGCAGAGCAGAGGGACCTGGTCCTTTCCGTTATAAACTTTAAAAGTTGGAAGGGATCTCTTGAACTTGTGGCATTTCAGTGGCCAACTCCTCAGGTGGCAACAGACTGGTTTTCCTGTGTCAGGAAAAGCCATACACTCCCAATTCTTTGGAAGGACTGGCAGCCTTGGGCACTCAGTATTTTCCTGCAGGACCTGTTAGCGGTGGTCCTCGTCTTGTTAGCATAGTCCAGGCCCATCTTCTCTACACAGAGCAAGGCTGGCTGCAGAACAGATGGCCTAGACACTGTGGGGGTCAAAGGTAATTGAGGTGACTCTAGAGAAAATAGAGGGAAAGCTAGTGAGGGTTCTTTTTTTTATTTCTGGTAATCCTGAGGTGAGGAAATAACTGCAGGGGTGTAAATCTGTTCCTGCAGCTCTAAGATCTTAGTGGCTATTCAACAAAAGGGGCAGGTTGGCCCTGTTTCATCAGCGGATCGTGTGAGTTTTAGCTATTTTCTTAGCAACTGTTGAACCTACCTTGATTGAGGTCCTGTGTTGGGTGGCTGAGATTGAGGATTGGGTTTTTTAAGTCGTGAAGTGTGCAATTCAGGCTGGAAATGAGTACATGATGTAGGTCCTCCTAAAACTCTCTGATCAGGAGCTTCTCTGACCAGGTGAGCCAGTAGTTAGGTTATCTTACTGAAAGACAATGCCAGGGGAAGACAGATGTGAGAACAGAGTTCTTTGGGGACTTGGGGCAAAATGTTTCCAATAGTGCATTTGCTTTTGTCATGCACTCTTATGTAACAGACAGCATGGTGATATTCAAAGGTATTGAAGAAAAACAGCAACTATGTGGTGTGAGGCTCTCTCATGAGAGTAGCACTTTTGCAAATCCCCAGCAAATGTAATATCCTTGAAGTGGGAAGGCTAGAGCTGCTTTCTGGAGCCCCAGCTGTATTCTAATTGAGACATGTGCATCCAAATTAAGATTGCTGGGCAACAGAATATGGAGTTTCTTTAAATAAAAAGAATTTCTCATGACATCCTTGATCTTAAAGTAGGCAACCTGGCCATCATTTCAAAGTATATTTTGGGGTAACTGAGTATTTATTTTTTGGACATAGATTCTCAGCAAATTGACCAGCTATTCCACTTGGAAATCTGTTCTGTCAGTCACTTCATTGGGTCTACACAACATGGGTATTGTTTTTTTGGACCCCACCCAGTGCTAGGTGTGGAATGCAGGGTCTAAGCATGCTAACTAAGCAGGGGCTCTGCTGCTGACTCAGTGCCCCTACTGCTGTCATTACAACTTCAAGTCCATAGACAGGATGATAAGGATCAGAAACACAAAGGACTTGTCCAGGGTCACCCAGCCGGGAAGATACACTGCTCCTTTGCACCCTCCAGAGTCTGTGTATCAGGCTCCATCCATCCCTCTGTCAGGCAGCTGTTCTCAGTGTGTTCTCCACCAGACTGCCTCAGAGTTCTTTTACTAACTCCTCGTGTTCCTCCTGCTTTGCTTTCCTGGAGACCTCTTGCTTTTTCTCAGGTGAAAGGCCCATAATGATCAACTCTACTGGCTTGTGTATGAAGGACCATACAGATCTCCCTGGGCCAGGTTTAATTTGCAGGAAATTCACTTGTATTTTCCTGGGGAGAAAGCGCCACGGCCATCTGTTTGCTAAGCCTGAGTCCATCCTAGACAACAGGAGAGAATTGGTTGAGGGGAGGAGGTCTGAAGGAGAGTAGGAAGCCAGAATAATTGCTTGAATATTTGCGTCGTGTATAAGCTTGGTTCTTCAGAGGCTTAAATCGCAGTAATTCAGTTTGGGAAAGAAAGGAGACTTCTGATGGATTTTTCTAAAGGTCTAGCCACTTGGGTAAAGTTGGACTCTGAACATCACTGACCTCATGGGGTGCAGGCAGTATGATGCTTTTCTTTGCATATAGTGGATAGGATGTGCACATTATCATTTGAACTTCACTTTTTGTTATTGATGTTGCTCTGGGATTTTTTTTTAAGACAATAGAGGGAAGTGCAACCTAGACCTACTGGTTTCTGTAGGGAATGTCACCCAGAACTCTTGCACTCCTCCTCTTTGAGTGTTATCTAACACGAAGAAACTTGGTTCAGAGATGTAACTTCAATACATTCTGGATGGCAGTGACCACATGAAGCAGTATATTATTTCTGAACACACTGCTGTCACTATTGCAGTACAAGACTGTCACAGTTTCAAACAAAGCATCATTCATTGAACAGGAAAATTAAGGCCAGCACAACTCTAGGAAGATGCTGTATCGATCAGGAAATTTGAGTGGAATTCTCTCTCTCTCTCTCTCTCTCTCTCTCTCTCTCTCTCTCTCTCTCTGCATGTCTTCTTTTGTGTTCCCTGGAGCATGTAGGGTCATCCTTGACCAACCCTATTTTCTCTTCTTTCATCAAAGGGAACTAAGTGAATAGTTGGGGGGGGGGAGTGGCAAAATGGCTCAGCCCAGGTATTTGGCTTTTATATGAAAACACTGGGAGAAATGCACTCTGTGGTATCCTTTGACCTCCTATGAACTCCAGTGTCTTGCAGGATTCAGAAATTCATGCAAGCTTGGCCCTTTCATCTTTTGGGAACAAACTCAGGCAAGTTTCTTAATTCTGAGGACTGACTTTCACAAAACACTAGTGTGGTGCCTCTCTGCCAGGCTTCTTCGCTTGAGTGCCCTAGGACAATCAGACAAGCGGGGTTGTTCGTTGTCAACACATTAATTATGTCCTTCACTTCCACAGGCTTCTCACCATGCAATCACCAAGTCTATTGGCCTGTTTTGAGCATGCTTTCCTGGTGATACGTTCATAGCCTGCCCCCAGAGAGGGGACCCTCAGTGCTTATGCCTGGCAAGGTGGCCCAGGATTGAGTGGGAAGGGCTGTTTCTTTCTGTTCTGCTTTCTCAGTTATTTCATATGAATTATTTTTAGTCTTAAGAAAATCAGGTCAGGTAACTTTGGCTTCTTGGGAGGAGTGATTTCCTGAGAGATCACTGAGGTTTAGGATTTTGGGGGAGGTACTGTTGATTGAACCCCAACTTTGTGTGTGGAGAACACATGCTCTGTTACTGAACCAGGGCTCCTGAGGTTTTGCTTTTGTGGGTGGACAGTTTCTATCCATCCTGCTTTCCTTTTGGAGAGTTTTAGGCAATGATGTGGTTTGCTTCATTCTGAGATATATGGATCTCAAATATATATTATATTATATTATATTTATTTATTTATTTGCAAGCAAAGAGAGAAGAGAGGCAGACAGAGAATATGGACTTGCAAGGGCCTCTAGCTGCTGTAAACAAACTCCATATGCACTTGCCACTTTGTGTATCTGGCGCTTTTACATGGGTACTGGGGAATCAAACCCAGTCTTTAGGC
Source organism: Zapus hudsonius (assembly GCA_004024765.1). Classification (NCBI taxonomy): domain Eukaryota; kingdom Metazoa; phylum Chordata; class Mammalia; order Rodentia; family Dipodidae; genus Zapus; species Zapus hudsonius. The sequence goes on from PVHP010018840.1 coordinate 3,577, forward strand.
TTTGCAGGCAAGCACCTTAACTGTGAGCCATCTCTCCAGTCCCCTTGTTTTATATTTTTATTTGCAAGGAGAGAGAAAGAATGAGTAAGAGCGAGAGCGAGCGAGAGTGAGCGAGCGAGCGAGCGAGAGAGAGAGAGAGAGAGAGAGAGAGAAGTGGGGGTGGGGGGAGGAGAAATCGGAGCATCAGGGCTATCTGAACTCCAGATGCACATGCCACTCTGTGTATCTGGCTTCACATGGGTTCTGGGAAATCGAGCCTGGGCCCTAAGTCTTTGTCAGCAAGTGCACTTAACCGCTGAGCCATCTCTCCAGCCTGGTTTGCTCTGTTTGTCTGCCTGGATGCCAGGTGCTGAGTGCGACCTAGAGGGAGGGTACTTAGGGAAGAACAGACAGCTCTTATTAGCCCAAGGGTGTCAGCTCCCTCTTCCTTCCCCTCCTCCTTCTCTTTCTTTTATAAGGGATCCTGCAGACAGTATTCTTATTCTTTCTGCATATTCTGCTTTCCATATGCATCCCTTATTCAGCTGTGAGCGCACCACGCTGCTAATCTTAGGTGGCAAGATGATGTTGATCCAGCCAATCGCTCCTCAGCTGCTGGAAGGACTGTCGCTTGGTAAACAATAGTAGCAGCCCCTGTGCCTCCGTAGCTACAGCTGGGACTCTGCATAGAACATTTCCATTGTCCCCAGGGAAATGCGGTGGATTATGCATATATGACAAAAGACAATAGTTTCTGTCTGCAACTCCCAGAAGGTGGAATGATGACAACAGTACCCAGAAGACTGCTTTTTTAATGTTCAAATTGGGTTTATTTACAAGGAATTCTTTTGAGTTTTTGAACTTTGCATATAGAAAATGATGGGTTTCCTTATGGTATTTTCACAGACATGTCATTTTACTTTGTTCGTTTTGAGGTAAGTAAGAGAGATGGAGATTTGAATAAAATCAGAATGAAGAGTTTTGATTGTGGCTGGCATTTTAGGTCAGAGCGCTTGCCTAGCATGTACTTGGTCCCTAGCACTGCACACACACACACACACACACACACACACAAAAAAAAAAAAAAAAAAAAAAAAACCTAAAAAAAAAAAAAACAAAAAAGAGAGGCAGGCATGGTGGTGTACACCTTTAATCCCAGCTCCTGGGAGGCTGAGGTAGGAGGATTGCTGTGAGTTTGGGGCCAGCCTGAGACTACACAGTGACTTCCAGGTCAGCCTGGGGCTAAAAATTTTTTTTTGATTATATTAAGAAATCACCAATTTGGTGGTTGTTTATATTTATGGATAAAACCATTCTTTTATTAATTTGTTCCTTTGCACACGTGGTGCCTCTATTTTGCTATATGTAGTAAGTGGATGTGTTATCTGGAGGCATACGTAGCTGGACAGTTTGATGTGACTTCAAGAAATGAGCTTATTTTATATACAAGATTTGAAATATCTTTTTAAAATGAGTGTAGCTTTTCACACAGATGATAACCTAACATTTAAATATGATGGCACATGCTTCTAATCCCAGCACTTGGGAGGCAGAGGTAGGAGGATCACTGTGAGTTTAAGGCCACCCTAAGACTACATAGTGAATTCCAAGTCAGCCTGGGCTAGAGTGAGACCCTGCCTGGAAAAAAAAAAAAAACAAGGAATGAAAAATAAATAAATAGCCAACAAACTTGATGTTAATTCAATGCAAACTATTGATTAAGGAACAGTTTTTTTTTCCTAATTGGTTTCTATGCATAAAAAGACAACAATTTTTCATACCTTGGCTGGGGAGACAGCTCAGTGGTCAAAGGCACTTGCTAGCAAAACCTGTCAGCTTGTGTTTGATTCCCCAGGATCAAAATCATAAAGTGTCACAAAGAGTTTGTTTTGCAGTGGCAGGAGGCCCTGGCATGCCCCCCCCCACGTCTCTCTTTCTCTCTCTCATAAAAAAATACAAAAAAACATTTCCACACTTATTTACTATGTTGAAATTATATCTGCCAGAAATACTACGTGTTTTATGCATTCAATTTTCTTACTCTTTCTTGTGGAGGGGACCTTGTTCAGGTCTTATTCTGGCCCAGACTGACTTGGAACTCACTGGGTAGCCCAGGGTGGCCTCAACCTCACAGCAATCCTCCTACCTCAGCTTTCAAATGCTGGGATCATAGGCTTGAGCCACCACAACCAGCTCATTTAATTTTTCTTAAACATTTAAATGGCAGCTATCTCTAAAGTTCTGGAATACAGTGTTTTCTAAAATTTAACATGCCCTCGGAAAGTGGATATAATGTAATGTTAGTTTGAAAATCACTATGTAGTTTGACCCCAATCTCAATAATAACAGTTTTTGCTTTTCAAGTGGCTGCTGCCAGCTTGGAGGGCTTATAATTTGTTCTCTTTATAACTTTCACCAAACCTAAAAATTGCTTCTTACCCCCAGGTTCCATGGAGAAAGTTGAAACACTGGCCTCACTCAGTATTATCTTTTTAAGACGTGTCCTGGAGCTGATCCTGGAGCTCTCCATGTCCTCATTTACAAAAAAAAAATATTTATTTGTAAGCACAGAGAGATAGAGAGACAGAGAGAATGGATGCACCAGGGCCTCTAGCTGCTGCGAATGAATTCCAGATGCATGTGCCACTTTGTGCATCTGGCTTTGCATGCGTACTTGGGGAATTGAACTCCGGTCATTAGGTGTTGCATGCAAGCATCTTAACCCCTGAACCATCTCTATGGCCCTGTCCTCATTTTTTTTTTAAAGCATCTGTATACCTTTGCTACACATTGTAGTGTATTCCTGAGGACCCTGAAGTACACTGATGATAGTCAGGCTTTTTTTTTTTTTTAATTTTGTTTTGTTTTGTTTGGTTTGGTTTGGTTTGGTTTTTTTCGAGGTAGGGTCTCACTCTAGCCCAGGCTGACCTGGCATTCATTTGCACTCCCAGGCTGGCCTCGAACTCAGTGATCCTTCTACCTCTGTCTCTGGAGTGCTGAGATTAAAGGTGTGTGCCACCATGCCCGGTTTTCAGGCTCTAATTGCTAGGCTGCTTTTATTAGTTTATACAGATGGTGGGCTTTTAGCAGTACAATTGAGGGTGTGTTATTGTCTCATCTGTCTCAGTTATAACAAATAATTTGTAGTGTTTACTGGAAAGTGCATATGCCTTTGGAAGCAGGCAGCTGTAGGTTTGCAGCCTGATTTCCTTTATTAGCTTTGAGACTTTAGACATGTTAACTGGCCTCAGTTTGGTTTCCCTGTCTCTTAGCGGGGGGTGGTATGTTCCTGACAGGTTTATTTTGGGGTTAGAAATGAGGGTAAAGTGCTTGATATAGGATCTCTTCTGGTTTAGAAGTTTAGATAAAATAGGTGATTACAGAAGTCGTGATAGAAATGGATATCTTCTTTAATTCTTCTCAATGCCACTAATGCTGTGATTATTCATCAAAATATTACCTGTTTACATATGCTCTGGGATTTGGAGGTGAGGGCGTGTCTAGCCCTCAGTGATTTGGGCCTTACATATACTTACATATATGGATACTTACATATATTTCTACCATATCTAGCATAGCATTTTCCTTCAGCCTCAATAATTTTATTTGTGTGTGTGTGTGTGTGTGTGTGTGTGTGTGTGTGTGTGTGTGTGTAAACGAATGCCCATCTGGCCATATATGGCTGGCTTTGGAATTGAACCCAGGCTGGAAGACTCTGTAAGCAAGTGCCATAAACCTGTGAACTATCTCCCCAGCCCCTAAGCTTCAGAATTAATTGAACAAAATAAATAGGAATACTTGAGTGCAACATGTGAAAACCAGAGGACATTTTTATGCCTGGAAGCCATATCTTCCATCTTCTTAGGGTTACATAGTATTTTAAGAACATTTGTTTGTATAACAATAGGTAATTCCAGGCATTAATGGCTTTGAATTTTATAGGCACACTTTCTAGAAGAAAATGCAATCTTAAACCTGTTTCCATGTACTAAAGAGCCAGGGTCACTATGTCTGAAAACCTGTGTATTAATTTAGTAGTATATGGTGCTTATTGCTTGTATTGCTAGTTTCATTAGTTAGGCAGTAAAAGGATTCCTTTCTACCTACCTAAGAAGCATTGCTGTTGGATTGTTGTGTGATGTATGTGGGTGTGTGTGCAGTATGTGGCTTGTTGTGTGTGTGAGGTGTGTGTGTTCCATGCATATGGATGAGAAGGTCAGAGGAAGATGTCAGGTGGCCTCCTCTGTCACCCTTCCTCCTTATTTCCCCTGAGAAAGAGTCTCTCACTGAACCTGGAGCTCCCCAGGTCTGTACTTGCTTATGTAGGGGATGGATACAGGCCTGGGGAGGCTGGAGCCTGGGAGGAGAGACAGCTGCCCACTGAGATGAGAATAGGGTCGGTGTGGAATGGGAGGAAGGCAGGGACAGGCTCTCCTTGCCACCAAAGTTACAAAGACTTGAGATGGCTTTACTTACAGTTCTAGAGGCATAAAACTGAGACTCGATGGGCCGAGAGTGGATTTATAGATGGAGATGACAGAGCACAGAAAGCAGAAACAAAGAACAAAGCTGAGACCTGTCCTTTCAAAGTTCCTCTGCTTGCAAGGCAGGGCCAGGGAGACAGCCAGGGAGAGAACTGATTAGTGGCATCAGGTTACTTCAAGGGACTGTCCTCCCCATAAGGATTGAAGCTTAGCGGGTTCACAATTCAGGCATTGAAGCTGATCTGTTTGGGACATATTATTATTAGTTTTCCTTTGATTTTTTTCTCTCAAGATGTCACATAGCATCATAGTTTTTGCTTGGTAATAGAACGTAGCATGAATGATTTCATTTTGATATTTAGGCTGGTCTAGGGGCCCAGGGCAGGAGCTCAATCCCAGACAACACATTCTGTAATTTTATTTAATGTCCTACATTCAAAATGTTTTCATGTTGATAATAAAAAAGGGAAGTGAAGGGAATAAAAGATGGGAGACTGGAGAAAACCATCAAATCCAATGTGTTTTTGAAGTAATGGAAAACGCTTCTCATTAGCTAGACTCACTTAGTCAATGGCGAAATTTGTATTGTGGAAGACAATTTTAGAGACATTTTGCAGGCAGGTTGTAATTCCAGGGCAATTAGAAGTTATTGTGCTACTTTTATGTTGATTGAAAGCAGGGTTTGTCTGATTCGTCTTAGTACCTAAACTGTGCCTTAAAGTTAGAAGCTTAGTTCATTGCTGGGTTGGAATCTAAAGGCTTAATTATTTGCAGTGTTGATTTCACTGCAAAGCATTATCCAAGCTAGATTTTGGTTCCTGCTGTAGGTGATTGGACCAGACATTCGGAGACATTATCTCATATGAGGATTGCCAGGTCCCTTGTCTGGTGGCCAGGAGTTGAAGGGTAGTTCCAGGCACTTGACCCCTAAGCAGTCTGGGTTGGGTAGGGTGGATGGTGGGTATAGAAAGAGATGCTGTGTTCTGGAATGGGCATGGTTCATGTGCCCTCCTTGTCTGGTTTCCCAGGATGAGCTGGATGAGCTCCGGGCGGAGATGGAAGAGATGAGAGACAGCTATTTAGAGGAAGATGTCTACCAGCTGCAGGAGCTTCGGCGGGAACTGGACCGCGCTAACAAAAACTGCCGAATCCTGCAATACCGACTCAGGAAGGCTGAGCAGAAAAGCCTGAAAGTGGCCGAAACAGGGCAGGTGGATGGGGAACTTATCAGAAGCCTGGAGCAGGACCTGAAGGTAAGAAAGAGGGGGTCGGTGACCTGGGTGTTCCTAGGAGGCCTGCCCATCTGACAGTGTGAGATGGTAACTCCACACCCCTCATATCCAGTCTTTGGTTGTGGTTTGATTTTGTTTTGGAGACAGGGTTCTTCTCTCCTCTCCGTATATGTCACTCAGGTGACTTTTTCTATTCCTGAGCTTAAAACATAGTCCTTCCACCTCAGCCTCCCCAGTCCTGGGACTAGAGATGAGTACCACCCTGCTACAATGGAATACTGTTTGGTGGTGTTTTCTTCTTATCTGTGCTCCCGTGTATTTCAGTGTAAATATTCTTGGTTTTCTTCATGGTCTAAAGATGTATAGTCAGATGACTGATGACTCAAGATTTAAATCTGTCATAAAACAGACTGAACTAAACCTTAAAAAAAAGTCACAGGGGATGGGGAGATGGTTCAGTTGTTAAAGGCACTTGCTTGCAAAGCCTGCTGGCCTGAGTTCAATTCCCTAGCCACCCATATAAAACTGGATGGGTGCTTATTTGCAGCAGCAAGAGACTCTGGTGTGTGCTCATGAACACACACACACACACACACACACACACACACACACACAGGCACGCATATACACGAAGCAATTTTTTTTTAATCGTAGAAACCAATCTATACTAAAATTAAAGAATTAATGCCGGCTACTTGGTCTGACAATTGAAAAGCAATTGTGCAGAGATTCATAAAGATCTGAAATTTTTTTAAAAAAATCTATTGATTATCAATTGAGCCAAGGACCACTCTTAAAAGTTGACAGTCTCCTTTAACATTTTAATGATTCTGTATGTTTCTAGGATGCAGAAAATCTAAAATTCCTATTTGAGTGGCAAATTCCTAAAATTCCTACTATAACTCGAGACTTGTATAGTTACAGCTTAACTGGAGGGAAACTGGATTGCAACTAATAGCTCAAGCGTCTTAGAGAAGTGAGGATGAGGTGAAGAAGTCCAGGGCTTCGTGGCCTTTGCTCAAAGCTCTGTCATGACCTGATTATCAACTCATTTTTCTGGAGATGGTTATGCATAATAGACTTCCTATTATGAGAGTTTCGTTGAAATCTCATTTAGCTTTCATTATGGCAGGAAAAGAATCTTTGTAATTCTACAATGTCATTTAACGTGAGAAGGAGCGATTTATATTTATATTTCTCTTTCCTAATTTGCTTTTGGGATGTAAAGATGTTTTGTTTCTTTGAACATTCAAATGTTTTAACCACATTAGAACCATGGAAGGCAAGTTAAAACTGACGGCATTGAGCATCTATTGCATAGAGAATTATTATTATTTTTTGTAGTCAGGTTTGGTATTATCTCAGAGAATAGAAATATTGATTTGTCTGACACATAACATGTGAGCCCAGGGAGAATTAGCATTCTTGTCTGTATTCTAGAAGGAAATAGGCCCATCCAAAGTAGCTTCCTAATTTCCATGAAAGTCATGGTCCCACTCATTATATTGATTTCACGTTTTAAATTGTACATTGTGTATTCCTTATGCAAAGTGTTCAGAATCAGAAGAGGTTTGGATTTTGGAGCATTTCAGATGTGGGATTTTTGGATCAGAGATGCTCAACTTAGAATACGTTTTTCCATTACATATAAATTTGTTAAGAATTTCCAGGCTCTTTAATGACAAACTATATTAACTACTCTGCCCCTGAGGTTGGCTGGAATGTACTCTTTATTTTTTATTGATTTGCAAGAAGAGAGAAAGAATGGGCGCCACTGTAATCCAACTCCAGACACGTACACCGTAGCTTTACGTGGGTACTGGGGAATTGAACCCCAGGTTTCAAGGCTTTGCAAGCAAGTATCTTAACCGCTGAGCCATCTCTCCAGCCCCATGGAATATACTTTTAATACCCCAAAGCTTCACATTCTGAAGATTTTTCTCTGTGTGGTCAATGCAGGTAGCCAAAGACGTGTCTGTCAGACTGCACCATGAACTTGAGACCGTGGAGGAAAAGCGCGCTCGAGCGGAAGATGACAACGACACTCTCCGACAGCAGATGATCGAGGTGGAAATCTCCAGACAGGCACTTCAGAATGAACTGGAGAAGCTGAGAGAGGTAGGGTGTGGACGAAGGGACATTCCTTTCTTGGGATTAATTGTTAGGATTTCAGGACGCTGAGCATCCCAGTCTTGGGCTGGAAAGCAGGAGTCAACAAACAATGGAAGGCTATTCTCTTTGGTACTAATACTCCTTGGGAATGTGAGCTCCATAGAACAGAGACGAGGTTTTGTCTGTCTGGTTCACTGTGGGGACCTTGTTCCTGGACTGGGTCTGACACAAGCTGGGTGAAGGAATGGACAGAGATGAGAAGACAGAGCTGTGGTGATCACTGCTTGCAAGGCATCACAGAAAGAGCAGGGGTAAGATTCTGAGGTTGTTTTCATTGTGGGTATCCTGCACCCCTCAACCTCTGCCTGGATTTGCCCCCAGGATGGGGGAGTTTATCCTCAAATGGTGGGTCCTCTGCCTCTGCACTTATTAGCTCTATACTTTCCCTTTGTTCTGAGTTTGCTTCAAAACATGCCATGTGTGATTTCCAGGTTAAGCCTTACCTCGTGTGCACAGAAAATAGTTCAGAAATGTATACACACATGTATTTATTTTCTCTCTGTGTATGCACACGGATTTATGTTTTTTTTTTTTTGTATGTGTGTGTATGAGAGTGCCCATGCCATGATGTGTGTGTAGAGGTCCCTGGACTGCTATTGGGTATCCAACTCCACCTTTCTACCTTGTTTGAAGGAGTGTTTCTTTCTCTGGGTTCTCACTGTGCTATTCTCTGCTCTTCGGGCCACAAGGACTTCTGAGAAATTCACCTGACTCTGTCTCCCATCTCACCATCAAAGTCGGTGTGCTTGGATTGCAGAAGCCCACCATGGCTTCCAGATTTTTAAGTGGGGTCAGGGGATCAGACTCCAATACTACAGTTTGAGCAACGATCACACTATTCTCTGAGCCATGGCCTCAGCCCTAGATATATATGTTATAAAATTAATCTAAATGTTTTTGTATTAATCTATAAGTATGCATATTACATATAGCTGTATGTATATATATATACATACACACACATATATATATACATATATATACAACCATATGTAGATTCACATACACACACATACCCATATAAATAAACAGTGGTCCCTTGGTATCCCCAAGTTCTAAGACTCCCACAGATACTAAAATCTGTGGGTGCTCAAGTCTCTTATGTATAGTGGTATATTTTCATATAGCCTGTGCACACCCATGTACTTGAAATCATTTCTAGATTATTCATAATGCTTAGCACAACATAACTGCTGTGTACATAGTTATTATCAGAATAATAACAAGCGACGTCTACCTATTCAGGATGACTAGTGTTTTTTGCAGATTATTTTTATACCTGTGATTGGTTGATTCTGTGGGTGTGGGACCCACTCAAGATTGCCTGCATGAATATTTTAATAAGGAGAGCTTTTGCATACACTTAAATGGATTTGTGTAGGACTTGTAGTCTCTTGGGAGGAAGAAGTGATTACTGCTGTTCTTCACATTGAAGGGAAGGCCAGATGAGGAAAGATCTTTCTAGAACCCGATGTTGGTTTAGGGAGAGGTGGAGGGATTGGGTCCTCTATCTGTGGGTTAAAACTATGCAGAGGGATTGCTCAAGTGGGATGAAATAAGTATTTCACCTCCGGAGTTGTAGTCAGACTGGTAGAACCACATATTTTTATACCAAACTTCTAAAGGAATTGTAATGCTTAGTCTGGGGAGGGGAGGTTTAGACACTGGCAGATTGTGCTGGAAACAGAGACTGGTAGAACCTGGGAACCTGGGGTTCTAAGGTGGTAGAGGAGAGATATATTGGGAAATGGCAGCTGTTGTCTCCATGAAGGGATACTTTTCACAAAAGCTAGAACTTCAATCAACAATATTTTTCTTTCTCTTTTCTATCTGTACTTTATAAATCCTGCCTCAAAGGGATATTTGAAGCCTTAAAAGCATGGGGTGACAATTTGCATTAAAGAACTCACGATTTCCAGTTTTTCTCTTTTCTCTCTTGTCCTTCCTCGGATTCTGACAGCATCCCTTTGGGCTTCAAAACAAAAAAACTTGGTTTTCTCCTGTTTGACCCTAGGAAGACACAGGGGAAATTTCTCTTTGTCCCTTTCCTCCTCCCAGCCCACAATGTTGTAGACCCCAGAGACAAAGATAAGGCAGCTTAAATGGGTGACATTGGGGCTGGAGAGATGGCTCAGTAGTTAAAGGCACTTGCTTGCAATCCTATTGGCCTGGGTTCAGTTCCCCAGTAACCACAAAAAGCCAGATGCACAAAATGGCAAATGTGTCTGGAGTTTGTTTGCAGCCTTGGCATACCCATACTTAAAGCTATCACCTCAAACTAACTAATTAAGAACAAGCAAGCAAAAAGTGAACAGAAAAATGGTGATAAGGCACTATCCCTTCTTTTCCTCTATAAATATTAGAGGCATATCACTGAAGACTCACTTTTGTACATTGATGGATGGGCTAATCAGAGGGCTGCCCTGTCCAGAATTGCCCCTTTTGGCCATCAGCTTGTCCGCTTAGTCCCTGTGCCTCTTCATGACCCTTGCACCCAGTAACCCACAGACCTCCAGCAATTGCTCCCTCCAGTTCACCAATGTATTTTTTTTCTGGTGTTCCATTCAGTGGCACAATATCTCAAAATGTTGAAAAGTTTTCACATTCCTAAACATTCCCTGTAAGCATGCCTTCATTCAATATTTCACCTGACATCTCCACCCCAATCCAATTTTTTGAGTACTGTTATTTGCTAGAGACAAATAATATCCAGACAAATTAGCTGGCCCGTGCAAGGACCGAAACATGTGATAATCAGACTACTCCATCAAGCCAGGATTATGGGAAGGAATGTTAAAAGACAAATTTGGTGTCAGATCTCATTGGCGGTTAGTTGTGCTTGAGACTTGGGGACAGCAGTCATTTCATAAGATAGTATGAAATCTCTATGCACAATGGCAGAACAGTAGATGTAGGGAGAAGAGAAAGCTAGGAAAAAAAGCCCCATGGGTCTTGTGAGCGGTGAAGCAGAGGGACAATCTTGTCATGTCATCTGGAACTGGCTTGTTTGGGGATTTGGTTCAGAAGGTCTCTCCCGATCCCCTTTCCTCTGAGGGTCCTCCTCAGTGAGGGTATTGGTTATCACCGTGGGGTCGTGAATGCATCGTTTGGCTTGGGTCTGGAAGATGGTGTCCCGCAGTACACCTTCCTTCACAGGGCTCTTGCATTCTTTCTGGTTCCTCTTATTGGTTTCTTGAGCCATGGAGGGCGTGTTAGAAGCCTCCTTTAGTGTTGAGCTCTGGACAGCTCTTATTTACTGCTTTGATGAGTTTTAAGTCTCCTCAGTGTCTATTGACACTTCTCTGGAGAAAGTTCTCTGGCTAGTCGTGAGAGCAGCCCTCAAATTTAATCTGGTGGTCACGGGATTTGAACACATCGAGATAGGTAGCGTCATTTTCTTCTTTGGCTCGTTTTGCTATAGAAAAGCCTGTTTGTTAGTATATTTCCCTTTTTTTTTTTTAAAAAAAAAGGCTTCCTGATTATGTATCTGCTTGTCTTTTTGTGTTTGGAATGATGCCATTTCATTCAGGTATATTTAGATTTATGACTGTTTGGCTCAACACTCATTGTCAATCTGGACGTGTAATGTCCTTGATGAAATCTGGAAAATTCTTACTCTTGGAATTGTTTAGTTGTAAATTTGCCTCTAGGAGTTCCCCATCCTCCCCTTTGTCTATATTTCTTGTAGAATTCCTATCAATCTTTTGTGGGATGAACTTATGTTGTTCACTCATATTCCATACTTTATGTCACTTAGCTGGGCTCTGTATGTTTTAAAAAATACATTTTCTCTCGTTATGCTTCATATCTGTAGTTCTTATCCACACACAGGAGGAATTACTGTTTTGTTTTTCATGAGATTTTTCATTTCATTACCTTTCATTTTTAGAAAAAAACCAAAAAATAATTTCCTTATTCCTAACTATAGAATGTTCCTTCCTCCGTGTCACTATTTAAGTCTCTCGACAGTATAAGATCATAGCCCCTGTCAGTTCTGGCTGGTGTTAATCCCTGATCCTCCCTCACCCACATCATTGTGATGTGTATCATTGTGGGCGCATCTTAGTGAGAATCTCATGGGTTCTGGTCTTTCCCAGAGGCCTCAGCTTGTCATTGGCCCTCATGTTTCTCCTAATTTCTGGCTTGTGGTGGAACAGGTTTTGTGGATCTGGTCATTGAACCTGCATGTGACATAGGCCTACGTTTCAAAACACTGTGTTTCCCCTCCAGGTTCCTGAGCAGGACTTCATCCCCTTCCACCCCCACCCCCCAAAATGATTTCTAATTTTCCCGAATTGGACATATTCCCTGTCGCAGTTTACCTTCTCGTTGCTGAGACAAAACAACTGGCCAGAAGCAGCTTATGGAAGGAAAAGGTTTATTTTGGCTGACAGTTTTTTTTTTAAGTCTTAAGTATATATTTATTGTCCATAATGAGTTACATTATTCAGTGGGCAAACAATGAGTTGTTATCCCCAATTCCCCAATGCCCCCTCATCCCCAATCCACTGGATATCCTCCTCTGTGGGCCGTCTGGATCAGTCCTTGTGGCAGGGGACCCTGGATAGCCTAGTACTCAGCCCGGTCCTCCTGGCCCAAGTGTGTTGATACTGAAGGGTGTTTGGCTGACAGTTTTGAGGGGGAAGTTTCATCATGACAGGGAAAGCCTGGCAGGAGCTGCAAGCACATTAGCAGGCAGGAAGGAGAGGGAGTGAGCTGACCAGCACTGGCTAGTGGGGTTGAATTAGAAAATCCCAAGGCCCATCCCCTGGCAGCATTTTATATTAGAACTACCACATACCCTCAGTGGGCCTGGTTCTGGTTTTGAGGTCCTATAACAACTATTATTGCCAACCTCACCCCCTCACATATTCCCTTGTACTAACTGCTGTGGTTTTCAAAACCTCGTTCATGTCTGACATTGAAGAATTTTTCTTTTTTTCCTTTTCCTTTTCTTTTCTTTTCGTTTCTCTTCTCTCCTCTCCTCTCCTCCCCTCTGTTCTTCTTTTCTCTCTCCCCCATCCTTCCTTCTTTCCTTCCTTCCTTCCTTCCTTCAAATTCAGCTAAATAGGAATTTTTGTTTGTTGTGTTTCTATCGAGCATTTCTGACTGTGTCTTAAGAAGAGGGCTCATGATAGCACGAAGTGTTGTCAAGACTGGATGTGACAAATTGCACAGGAGCCTTGGGAGCATGTTCCTTATTTCTCAGCTCAAGGCTGAGCCCTGGCTTTGTGTCCTGCCTCCCTCCCCTTCCTGCTGCACTCAGCCCCCACTGTGATCAGGGCTTCTTGGGGAACTCCCCCCTTCTGTGCATCCTGGCTTCTACTCACTGTCTTTTCCTTGGGCCTTTTTCCCCTCCTCTCAATCAGTGGGCAAGTACTTTCTCTGTGTGTTATATGTCTCTCACTTTCTAACAGCCAGAGAGTCCAAGTGTGTATGCTCAGATATGGTTACCACCCTGATACTACAGTGCAGGAAAGTAATATTAGCGATGTCTCCAGACTTTATGGTTTTCTTGTAAGCAAAGATTTGGTTGGGGGAGACAGCAGAAATCTCATGGGCAGAGTCTCATGTGGCAACCCTTACTTGGCACACTGCCTTGGGATCAGAGAACGTAGTAGGGCCAGTAGGTCACATGGGCCCTAAGCAGGCATTCTATATGCTCACTCAAAAGCCTGTGAAGGCAGCATCGGCTTTCATTTACTAGTCATGGTTTGCATCTGTGCATACACATGCATGCATCTGTGCATACGCACATATGTGTCTGATGCAGAGGGGAGACATTAGCCAGCGAGCAGGAAAGGGAAGGAGTCCAGTGGCTTAAATGATATCCCATTTGTGTGGCCTGCTAAGTTAATAATGAGGTAAAATGGGACAGAGAGTGGGAGGAAGAAGACTTATGATTGTCTGGTTAAGCTTTTTTTCTAACTCTGAAACTCGAGCCCAGTCTGGTGTGCAGAGCATATCTGTGTATGTGAATGCATTAGTAGGAAGATCTCTGTATATATGTCTGTGTGTATGTTTGTCTTGTGTGCGTTGTGTGGGTGTGCAGTAACTGGAGCCTACAAGGAATCCACCTTTTTTCCTGCTGCTGCCCTGGGGAGCCTTGTATATCGTTTTGTCCAGACAGTAGGGCAGGGGTGTCCAAATGAGAAGCACAGAATTCAGAGGCCCACAAAGAATTAGGAACAGGGTATCAACTGCAGAAAGACGAGGCATAAATATTTTTATATGCTTAGGCTCTGCGTGAGCAGTTTGGGCAGCCAGAAATAAAGAATGTGTGTGAGCTCAGTTCAGCAACCATAAGTAGTGTTAATGGTTGATTCACCTTGCTGGGGGGGGGGGTGTGACAGTACATTCTGGCCACAGGAAACGTGTACCCTGGGGATCAGTTCTTGTGAAAATCAAGACAAAATCATATAAAGGTCTGCAAAGCCAGAGCGAGTCCGACACCTTCCTTCCCATCCTTCTCCCCAGGGCATCTTGTTTGGGCCTTGCTGCGCCTTGTGAGACTTCAGGAAAGGTGTGATTGGCCTGCTCAAATAATTGGAATATTTTGGTTTCTTACTCTATGTTATTTGTTAAGTTCGGTTGTCAAAGGAGGAGTTTTACTTCCATTCTGCGTGACTTACGTTATGGTGGTAAAAGTGAAAATGGTGGTGAGGAGAAAGGTGTGAGCCCAGCCTGAGTGTGTGAATCACATCTGTTTGTCATGCCAAACCTATACCAGGATCTCGGTATGTTTATCAGTTTTCTGCTCTCGTGAT
>PVHP010018840.1:18310-31927 GCA_004024765.1 Zapus hudsonius
CTTTCCAGTGACAACACAGGCTGGCAGTCAAATCTCTTCGCATTGCTCTTTGAGAGACATTTAGGATTTGAACCATAGTATCAGGTCTGTTGAGCACTGGAGCATGAGGGGTCCTTAGAGAGTTGCCCCATTTCAGGACAAAGCAGGGAAGCCCAGGTCTGGGTGGCCTTTAGGTGGGCTGCAGTGAGGGGTGGCAGGGGCTCTCATCCTTGCGCCTCTACTAACAACAACAACCCTTCTTCTCACGCCTACCCTCCAGACCTCCTTCTGGAGCACTTTCTCCTTTGTACACATAGATGAGGCTGAACTTGGGGCTGGGGAGATGGCTCAGTGGTTAAAGCACTTTCTTGCAAAGCCTAATGGCTTGGGTTTGATTCCCCAGTATCCACGTAAAGCCAGATGTATAAAGGGGGACTTGCATCCGGAGTTTGTTTGCAGTGGCAGGAGGCCCTGGCATGCCCATCCTCTCTCCCTTTCCTTGCAAATAAATAATTTTTTTTAAAGAAGCTGAACTCCAGATAAGAGCTCTGGAGAAAATATCAAGTCAGGGTCTGCAATGGGTAGCCACTCAGGTCTCCATCCCTGGGTAGGCAGGAAAGGGCACCTGCATTCTTCTTGGAACATTTATGCTTCCTTCTATCATTGATTTCTGCTTGTAGAAGCATTTATGACTCTGTTTCCTTAATCTCTACCAAGGACATTACAGGAAGAGGAAGGTGTTCTCTTTGAAGACCCCTCCCCCTTTTACCTTTCATCCAGTGACGTCTGTTTCCAAGTACCCCCTCAATCATCAAAGTCTTGCCCGTTCTTTAAATTCTCTTGGAAATATCAGCACTATAACTTTGCACACTCAGAATGTATGGTTTCATAGGATGAAACTATTAAATGGTTATTTTGGTAAATGTGAGGCATACACTTGGGAGGGAGAAAGTACTCTGATGCCCCTGGTTTTTCCAATGAAATTGGAAACATGCCTTATTGTTCTGTTGGGTGGGGGAGATGAGATGATCAAGGTATGATTTTATAAATCACATGGTACAATTCAGTAGATTTGCTTTTTCCTTTTAGCTCACAACGAAGAGTGGGTAGAATAAGGAAAATCCTCCCAGGGAGATGATCACTCCATAAACAAGGTACATTAGCATCATGGTGTGAACACCACAAGTATCTCAGTATAGTTGCTCAGATAGGATGTAGTAGGCCTCTGTCTTACCTTATTTGTGGTTTTACTTGTCAAGGTTTCCATTATTCAAGACCAGTTGTGACTGGACATTAAAAAAAAAATAAATGGGAAAACTCCAGAAATCAACAACATCTAAGTTTTTCTTCTAGTATATTTTATAGCTGTTGTTTGTTTTTTATTGCTGTTCGTCTCCTATTGTGCCCAAGTTATAAGTGAAATTGTCATTGGTATGTGCATATTGGAAGAAGCATGATAGTCATAGATCATTGAAAAAGAATCTCTAAGAAATACATCCTTAGGCAATTTGTTGTGCAATTACCACAGTGTTTCCACCCACAAACTAAGATGGCTGTGATGATGTCATTCGGCCCTGTGATCATTTGGGACCATGTCACATGAGTCACTCATGTGCACAACTGTGTCTGTCGTTCCCCCCCCCACCTCCTTTCCTAGGACATCCTACATCTCCCCAAACCCTTGGAATCTCCAGAGTTATAAGGTGTTTGTATGTATTGATGAAGACAAATGGCACCTCAGGCTGGTTGGCTAAGGGAACTCTCAACCCTACCCTGTACCTCTGGGGAAGGAGAAGGGTCTAGAATCACTCAAGTATTCCTGTGGTATAAGACTTTTCTAGCATGTGTGGGGCTCTGTTTTCCCCACAACACTGGGGAAAACAAAACAAAACAAAATAAAACAAAAAACAAAGTTAATCATCCATGGCCAATGATATACCAACCATTCCTTTGTCGTGAAGCCCTCCTAGAATTCTTATAAGACAGAAAGTTGCCCAGAAAGTGAAGTGTTTGCTAGAGGGCACTGGACGCTTCACTCTTTTGCCCACATACCCCAGACTTTACATCTCCATCTGCCTATTCCCAGACTGCATGCTTTTATAATCAAAGGTTAAAAATACAAGTGAAAATTTTCTTTGACTTTTATGAACCATTCTAGCAAATGATTGAATCCTAGGCTGTGGGAATTTTAGTATTATTTCCAGTTTTCACGATGCTGGACAGAAGTGGTGGGTAGTCTGGGTGGGACTCCATCTCTGGAGTTTGGCACCTGAAGTGATGGGGGCAGGCTTATCGATTCCGAGTCTCTAAGCTCTAGACCTGATGCTTTCTGGCTAGAGAATATCAGAATGTCAGAATTTTTTTTTAATTTATTGTCTATAATGAGTTACAACATTTAGTGGGTAAACGATGAGTTGTTATCCCCAATTCCCCGCTGCCCTCCCCTCCCCCTCCACTGGATAACCTCCTCCATGGGTCGTCTGGATCAGTCCTTGTGACAGGGGACCATGGATAGCCTAGTATTCAGCCAGGTTCTCCTGGCCATGCCTCTGGATAATCTCCCCCACCACGGCTCTCACAATCTTTCCGCCCCCTCTTCGGCATAGTTCCCTGAGTCGAGGTGGATGAGTATTAAGGCTGCTTTAAGGTTGTGAGCTTAGGGGTCTTTGTGTCAAAATCGTTGGTTTCTGTCTCACTGGCTTATCCTGTGTTGATTTAATGGCTGTGGCTGTGGGTCCCTTGTTCATCCCATCATTCTCTGCGGGGTTCCATTTGGATCCTCCACGATATGACTGTGGTGGCTCCCCTCTTGCCAGAATCTCAGATATCGGCCTACAGTCGGTTGGTAGGGTTAGATGGGCCCCAGCTCTCTCGCTGAGAATGTCAGAATTTTTATTCTAGGATACCCAGCTGGTGGTAAGGAATTGCTCCCTATGAGAAAACCCTACACATCAGTCAGAGAAGTACTCTGTGTTGAATGTGTGCAGAGGGGGGAAAAAGCAGTTTCTGCTATCTCACAGGCTATTCCAGAGTGTCTGTATACAAGTTTTTGTGAGAACACAAGTTTTTATTTCTCTGGGATAAATGCCCAGGAGCACAGTTCCTGGGTTGTATAGTAGTTGCATGCTGAGTTTTTAAAAGGAAACGCCTAACTATCTTCCAGAGTGGATGTCCCATTTTGCTTTGCCACCAGTAATATATGACCAGTTTCTCGGCATCCCCACCAGCATTATCACATTTGAAAAAAAAATTATAGCCATCCTGATATGTGATATCTCATTATGGCTTTAATCTGCGTCGCTCTGTTGCTGATGATGGACATCTTTTCACATGCTGTCTGCCTCTCCATCTCCTTTTGTGGTTAAAATGTATCTTCGTGAGCTTTGCTCATTTTGTAATTGGATCATTGTTTATCTTACGGTCTCTCGCTGTTGCAGTTTGAGAGTTTTTTATGTATTTCACATCATGGTCCATTGTCAGATTGATGGTTTGTGAATATGTCTCCCCCACCATGGCTTGTGTTTTCGTCTTCTTCACAGGGTCTTTCTCAGGGTAGAAGCTATTTATTTTGATGTTTGATGAGATCCGATTTTTGACATTTCCTTTTATGGCAATAATTTGAAGAGCTTTGGCCTAGTTTTAGACTCTGAATATTTGCTCTTGTCTGTTTATTTATTTTTATTTTTTTGGTCTTAAGAGTCTATCGCTTTACACTAAAGTTCGTGAAAGGTAACATAGGTTCAGGTGGTTCTCCTTCATTTTTGCCTGACTCTCATTTGGTTCAGCACCACTTGTGACAAAGGCCACCTTTTTTCTATTGAATTGCTTTTGTGCTTTTCGTCAAATATGGATTCTGGCTGTTTCCTGGTTCCCTGCTCTGTTCCATCGATCTCTTCAGAACCACACAACCTGCAGTGTGGTTCATCTGACCCCTAGCTGGCCCTTTGGACTACTCACATCTTTGCTTTATGGTGTATGTAATGTCTTCACACACCCCTAACCCCTATGAACCTTCATATTCATATTTGTTGAATGGGGAAAGGTTTTATCATCTTTGTTTCCTTGAGAAAGAACTCTAATATTATTTAAAAGTCTCTTGGGGAGGAATCTCTGTTCTGTACATGATTACCCTGGGACAGTTAATAAAAACCAGTAATTCTACTCTGGGCCAAGATTTTTTTTTCTTGACAATGCTTATGAGTCATTAAACCTCCATGTTTGGTTAATGATAAGCAAAGCTGCTTCTGTTTGTCAACTTCCTGAACATTCCGCCAGTCTCATCACCAGGGTCCTGCAATGCCAGGTTGTTCCTGTGAGACAGGTGGCCCCTTCATCTTCTCTTGCTTCCCATGGCGTCTTACCCAGAGCACAGCAGTGCTCAGGTGGCCTCTTAGAGCAAAGATAGTGCACTTTGGGATGGCCAAATTAAAGCAGCGATGTGATTTGCAGACTTCTCTGTCTCTTCAGGCTTTCCATTCACAAAACCTGTTTTCATTTTTTTTAATCTTTATTGTCCAAAATTAGATACATTGTATGAGCAAATATTGTATCGGCAATCCCATTTCCCTCCTCCTTGTCCCCTTTAATTTTTTTTTATTTTTTAAAAAAATGACAGTTTTTGATAGCAGAAGGTAACATTTCAATATGTCATTTACTGATCTTAAGCATGAGAATGAAATTGTGAATTTTAACAAAATTTTAGTATTCAGTTACTTTTCTTAAGAATAATTTAAATATCGACAGAGCACACAGATTTCTGAAGAATTTGAACTCTCTCTAGGTAGTAGAGAAAGGTTTGCAGCATTGTTTGAGCTGTGGGAATAAACAGAAAGACACTTCTCTGTTCAAACTTTGCTGGAGGTCTGTCGAAATGATGTGCTATAAATCCATGCTATTGGTAAAATGTGATTTAGGTAACTTTTGTCTAAAAGTGCAGAGTCAAGAGAAACTGAAATGTCTAGAGAATGTCCCATGCTATCATCTGTTTCCCAAGAACACTTTCTGGATATTTGTATGACTCAACTGAGCCATCGTACATTGAGTGGTAAGATTATGAGCCAAATAAGCAATTTAGTTTTTTCCCCCCTTGTCATCAAAAATTATTCAGCATTGAAAAGTCACATATATAACCACCCAGCCAAACAGAATGTTCGTTCATTGCTGAGGATTTAGTCCAATAGCACTTGAGCTTCTGAGAAAGCACCAGAACACTTTCTGTTGTTGCTTACTTGGACAGGTTGGTCACTTCTGTTACTTGAAAGAATGTTTGTGTAGGGTGATGGGTTCATGGTTGCTCCATGACAACACAGATGTATTCTTTGATTGGGTCGAAGAAATGTAGAAAACATGGGGTCATCATCAGACAGTTGGCTTTGGCTCATAGACACTGGCTTTTTAACCTCTGGGTGCTGATGTAAGCTGGTTGCCTTGTGTATTTTATCAAACACCTATTTGTATTTATTTAATTCTGAGTAGTTGGGGAAGACCCTTGTTAATCGTTTGTCACTGGACTTGGCATCATCTCTTCTGGTGGGAGGTGTGGGCAGGGGGAAAGGCAAGAGGCCCATTGGGCAGACCTAGAGCTAGGGGAGGGGTGCTGGGCACCAGGCATTCTTCCTGGGAATGGCAAACAACCTCGATAGTGATGGGGGAGGGAGAAAGACAGCACTATTTTTTTTTCCTCATGAAGGACAGGAACAAAATAATTGCTGAGAAAGCATGGATTAATTTTCTAAAATATAGAAAACATGAAAATTTAAAGGTCTCATAATTCATGCCACTAAACCCTGTTTTGAACTCAATATGTATTGAACACCTCTGAGTGACAGAGTCCCCAGCACCCCTGCCGTAGAATAGCTGAGGGGCATTCTCTCCAGTGAACCCCCTGACTCAGTTCGAGGACTTGGCCATTCAGTTCTTTATCCTTTTAAATTTTGAAGTAGCACCAAGCATTTCCTGTCTGTTCCCAAGGGTTCTCGTGTAGGAATTTCGGATGGGAATTGGGTTTATTTGTAAACAAAATTACTCATATGATCATTCAAGTATTGAGGCCAAGATGTCATGCCCCTCTTATGGAAACATCATGGTGTGGGGGGGGGCTTGTAGGAGGGATCAGTTTTGAGTCATCTTAGAGCAAGCTTGCTCAACTTCAGCCCGAGTGACATTTGGGGTAGGTAGTTCTTTGTGGTGGGGGCTGTCTTGTGCATCCCAGTCTCTTCCCAGATGATGTTGGAAACGTTGCCCTGGCTTCAAATTTGTGACCGTCAAGATGTCTGAAGACATTGCCCAGTGACTTAGGGCAGGAGTGAGGGCCTAGCTTAACCCTTGTTGAGAGCTGTTGACTTAGATAAACACATGCAAAAGCTAAGCTGGGCACATGTGTTCACTGTCAACAGTAGAGTCTGGTTATTTTCTCTTGAAGGATTTATTAGGTGGCCGCACAGGGTTCATGTTCACATCTTAGGAGCATGCTGCTGTCATCTCTCCCCTTACAAGATCTCCGGTTCATATCCCACTCCTCAGCCATCCTGTTAGAGTCTAGAGCTTGGTAAACATGCATTTTCTCAGAGGTGGGCTGGCCTACATTTTTCTTTTGGCTAGGAGATGTGTACGTAGTATGGTTCACCTCTTACACAACACTTTGTAAGGTGTCATTGAAATGATCATCGTGATCCTCAGAGCATTGTCTGCAGGAGGATTCGAGAACTGTGTGGAAGGGTATCCCTGGACAGGCTGCCTCTTGTAGCATGGGTTTCCTGGGAAAGAGAATGGAAACTTTCTGACAAGAATTGAGCCTTTTTGTCACATGCTGTTCAACCCAGTTTGCACATCAGAAACCCCTGGGTAGCTATGAAGGTGCCTGATGCCATGCCACACCCAGGCAGAACTTGGGGACCTCTGGGGCTTCTCGACTACCCGGTGGCTTGAGTTTCCCAACAATGTACCACAGAGAGATAATGCATCTGTAGGGCTCCCTTCTTCACATAAGTGTGTCCCACCCAGGGTTAGATTAAAAAGTAAGAGTTTCCCTAAACTAGTGTTTTATGAGGATGAGGTTTTGGAGTGGCTTGTTTGGAAAAATGACCTCTTTCCATCAAAGAGGAGTCCCAGACGACATAGCCATAATATGTAATTACTCCAGTGAGTGAGTAAGTGTCGTCTTGGGTTTTATATTTTTATGACTCCAGAAATCATAAAAGACAGTAACATCATCAGTCCCCTGCCTATTAATTACAGCTTTTCTAAAACAAATGAGAGACCAGGTTCTAGTGTACATATGAGGCGGTCTTTATCTGAGGTTCATCTGAACCCACCACTCATATTTGATTTCACTCCTCCACCACCTTGGGTTTTTTTTTCCTTTTCTACCTTTAGGAACTAGGGTTCATGCTGATGATTTGTGGCCCTGTTCACCCAGGTCACTGACCACTGGAATCCGATGGGACAGTGTGGTCAGTCTGGAATTGTCCCCTTTCCTTCCTCCAGAATGGATTTCTGCAGAGGGAAGAGGGAAGCATAGACTGCCAGCCTCCGTGGTCTTACTCAGCATTGCATTTCTGGGAATTCTTCCAGAGGGGGTGGGAGGATGGAAACGCATGGAACCTTGGGAACTCAGAGGGAAGGTTCTCCCCAACCCCCCAAACTCCAGAGCCTCCACCGCTGGCTGAGTTCCCTGAGCACCAGGGATGGTTCTCAATGATCTTAATGGCTGACCTTGTGTCATCCTCAAAGGAACCCAGTGAACTGGGTGGGACCGGCTTGTGAGAAAACTGAACCCCAGGGAATGTAGGTCCTAGGTCACACAGCTTGTCAGTGGCAGAAAGGCTCTAACACCAGTGGGTGACAGTGAATGTAGGGGACTGAGAAGGTGTTTTCTATTTTGAATCAGATTACCTTTCTCTTTCCCAAAGAGAAACTCATGGAGAATTAAGAGGAGCTTATGTATGAAGTGTGTAAAATGTGTCTCCTGGTATGTATGCATGGGTTCAAAATAAAGAAATGAAAAGATAGAGAATCCTATTCCACGATTTATTTATTTATTATTATATTTTCCCTAGGTAGGGTCTCACTCTAGTCCAGGTTGACCTGAAACTCACTGTGTAGTCTCAGGCTGGCCTTGAGCTCACAGCAATCCTCCTACCTCTGCCTCCCAAGTGCTGTGATTAAAAGCTGTGTCACCACGCCTGGTCTCTTCCACATTTTAAAATCTCTTATCATACAAGCAGGCTGGGAATCATTGCTTCTGGGGTCAAACCATTTTTTTTTTCACTGATTTGTCATTAAAAGTACACCATTAAGGAGAAATAAAATCGTGACACCCCATAGGTCTGCCTAACAGCCTGACTCCAGACATGTTCAATTGTGACCATGTACTTTAAATGAAACACAGCATGCGTGTATTTTAAAGCCTCCCTTGTATAAATCCTAACATCCAAATACTTCCTGAATTAGCAACCTGAAGGGAGTTGGAAATTGAGTATCCCTGGGACCCAAGCTGAAAATTCCTGTATTGCTGTTTTCTTCCATGAGGTTGTCAAGTCCTGGAAGGTAGGACATTCACATATAATCCTGAGGCCTTCCTGCATTTTTATTTTACAACTAGCAGAAAAAGCAAATATTCATTACAAAAGGGTTATTTTCCTTTGCAAAATTTCAACATTTATTTTTTATAGTGAAAACACAATTTTCTATTCATTTGTGTAGTGAGCTGGGGAAGGAATTGCGACTATGGAGTTAACTGACTTTTGGCAACTTCCTACATGTATATAACTTATGTGAATCCTGTTCACCCTTCATCACCTTCTATAGTTCCCCTCCCACTTCTGCTAACCCCATTTTCTTCCCAGCGTGGTAAGTTTGACGCTAGTCTTGCTCTCCGCTCTGCTTGAATTGGACATTTAGTAAAGAGCACAGGCAGGAAAGTGTAAGTCTTAAGGAACATCAAGATTGGATTTAGAGGGCTGGAGAGATGGCTTAGCAGTTAAGGCACTTGCCTCTAGTGCCTAAGGCCCCAGGTTCAATTCCCCAGCACCCACATAAGCCAGACCCACAAGGTGGTAGCCCTGATGCGCTCTCTCTCTCTCTCTTTCTCTCTCTCTCTCTGCTTAAAAATGAATAAATAAAATATTTTTTAAAAAAGATTGGATTTAGAAAAGCAGTGAGTCACTTCATGTCTGTATTTAAAATTTGGAGAGGCTGGTCACACAGCCCAATAGTAGAGCACATACCTAACTAGCATCTACAAGGCCCTGTGTTCAATCTATAGCACATTTCCCCCACCCCACCCCCAATGGGACTAGTTTAAACGTCTTCTGCAATATTTCCAACACCTGCACATGGAGTGTCTGTCCAAGGGCACCTTGACTGGCTGTGCTGGGGGGAGTGCCTGGAGCTCTCTTCAGAATGTAATTGATTTTAAGTAACATGAGCAGGAGCCATTGTAGATGTCAAACAGGTCTTCTGGGCTGTGTCCCCATTGCTTCAGAGCTGAGAGGATCACTGGTGGAAGTGCAGGTACTGAATGATGCAGGATGCTCCTAGCTGAGGGCTGGCTTGAGTCTCAGGGCACACGCAGAGGAGGAAACCAGCCCTGGATTACTTTCTGAGCTGGTCAGTTTAGGGACTACGCAAGGTTATAGGAGAAAGTTCTAACTGAGTCAAGGCTATTGGCCATTTGACCTGTGACTCCATCTGATCAGCAGGCCACCTTTCTTATGAGCATGGCTTTTCTCTAGCAGTTTCAGCAAGATAAAATATAAAGTGAGCCAGGCATGATGGCCCACACCTTTACTTTAATCCCAGCATTCAGGGAGCAGAGGTAGAACATTACCATGAGTTAAAAGCCAGCCTGGGACTACAGAATGATTTCCAGGTCAGCCTGGGCTAGAGTGAGATTCTACCATTGAGTAGCTCTTACTGGAAGAAAATTGGTCTAAAAAAATATTAAGTAACTTCAGTTCTCAGCACCACAAATAAATAACTAAAAGAATTGATTTTTCTCCCATTTTTTATTGTTCCAATACTATTAAAAAAACAAAAACAAAAAAATATTCATCAGTAATTTTGTGGCCAACATCATTTCGCTGCAAAAAACGTGTGGTGTGTTCTCTGTCTCCATCCTAACAGACTTTGGTTTCTGTCCTGTAACTGTCTGGTGCGGTGGGTGGCCAGGTCACTCAAAAGCTGAAGAATCCTTCTCCTCCTCTGCTGACTGGTACAGGTTGATAAAAGAAGTCATGCATTCATCATTTCCTGTTAACAATCTCTGTCAGCTACTCTCCATACTAATAGTAACTAATAACTCTTTAACTTTATGGGTACTACAGAAACATCTTTATTCCCAGCTCATAGACACAGGAAACTCAAAGGATGGGTGATTTCCACCTCCTGCAAAGTCAGTTTTCATAAGTACTTTTAAAGTTTCCATAAACCAGTGGGTGATTTTTTAAGAGTGGTGTCTTGATTTTTTTTATATCTATTGGGCAAGAAACACAAATATTTAAGAACCATATATATGTGTGTGTGTATACTACATATACATGCATACATACACACAAATACATACATATATATACACAGATATATATATATATATATATATATATAGAGAGAGAGAGAGAGAGAGTGACAGAGAGAATGGATGCACGCCAGGGTCTCCTACCACAGCAAATGAACTTCACACACATGCACCACTTTGTGCATCTGGCTTTTTCTATGGGTACTGGAGAATTCAACCTAAGCTGGCAGGCTTTTCAGGCAAGTGCCTTAACCACTGAGCAATCTCTCCAGCTCTAAAGCCTTCTTTATGGGAGAAGTGGAGGTCCATTTGACCTCCCAATTAGCAGGGAATGAACCCACACTGTTTTTCTTTTGCATTCAGAATAGAAAACAGAGCTGCTGCTTTTCAGACTCTCTCCCCCTTCCTCCACGTAGCACCAACTTCCACCCTGCAGCTTTTCTGACATATCTTCAAACCAGACTCAACACTATACAAAGTCACAAAGTAGTATTTGTAAAGCTTGGACAAGTTGATCCTGTAAGAGTCCACTTTATTCATGGAACGTGGTGCTGAAGGCAGGTCGGTGTATTTCCACGCACTCCACATTTATCTTAAAAATGTACCTTGCCATGTGGTAAGCATGATTGAAGTGTATGTGTGTGCATATATATGTGCAGTGCTGGAAAGGTGATCTAGAAGATTCTGCTAGCAGTAGGAATATGCTTATCTCTAACGTTGTTTAGGGATGGTATGTGTTAGAGATCCTACAGGGGCTGGATGTTCATTCCATGTTATTAATGTATGTTTGGGGGCTTGGGAGATGGCTCAGGGGTGCAAAGTACTTGCTTGCAAAGCCTATTGGCTGGGGTTCAGTTCTCTAGTCACCCATGTAAAGCTGGATGGGTGTTCATTGGCAGTGGCAAGAGACCTTGGCACACACACAAATAAGTATTTTCTTGAAAAAAGGAATGTATTTTTCCCACATCATCATTGTGCCTTATGTTCTGAGAACTTTGTCCTAGGTATTTATGGAGAAAAACTATAATGCGTATGGGGCTTGATACTCCTGAGAGTCCCAGGCATCTGTCGAGACTTGTCAGGATGGCTTAAAACATCCCTGAGGGTAAGGGGGAGCACTGTGGTTCAAAAGCTGATGACGTGGGGGAACTAGAAGCTTCCTGAGTAGCTCAGCCTGCTCCCCAGCCCTGCTTGGAAAGAAGATCTGTGGGTTCTCACCCTGCCAGTACAAAGAGTGGCCCCAAGACCTCTGTGGAGAGTAGAGTCTCATATCCTTTCTCACGGCAGTTAAAGCAACACCGTCCTCTCGTAAAGGAGTTACTGTCTCCTCCTGCCTTTTCTGACCAACGAGGTTGGAGTCAAAAGCCTTAGTAGTTGGCTTATTAAAGCAATAGTTGTGTATTGGCCTTATCACTCATTCTTATCGAGGATGTTTTTCCATGAACTGAAATCTCGTCTTTTAAAAAAATTAAATATTGGATGTATTTTTTACTTTTCTGTTTTTTAAAACATTTATTTATTTATTATTTATTTGCAAACAGAGACAGACAGACAGACAGACAGAGACAGAGAGGGACAGAGTGTGTGTGTGCCAGGGCCTTTAGCCACTGCAAACGAAGTCCAGATCCACTTTGTGCATTTGGTTTTATGTGGGTACTGGGGAATTGAACCCTGGTCGTTACGCTTGCAGGCAAGCACCTTAAATGCTGAGCCATCTCTCGAGCCCATGATGTATCTTTTAAACTTTGAGATCTCTTTGTGCTTTTGTAAACTCTTTGAAAAATCAACAGAGCCGGGTGTGGTGGGACACATTTTTAATCCCAGCACTCGGGAGGCTACATAGTGAATCCCAGGGCAGCCTGGGCCAGAGCAAGACCTTACCTCGGAAAAAAGAAATTGACAGAATATCTCCACATATTAATGGAGTACAATATTATAATTCAGTATATTTCCACCGTGGGATAATTAGCATTTTCATCTCCTTAAATATTGTCATTTTCATGTGTTGGGAACTTTTAAACTCCTCTAGTTATATACCTATTAATATGATGAGCTCTCAAGAATCCACTTAAGCATGGAGAAATCCTCGAGACACAAGATAATGGCCAGGTATTGGTTTTATTTGCACTTAGTGGCCCTGGGAGGCAAGCTGGCTGCTGATTGATTATTTTATTGCCTTTATCAGTCAGATACCCCAAGGCCCAAGAAGATTAAGGAACTTAATCTTAGATAATTCATTTAGGAAATGGTAGAACTGCAGGAAGTGGGCTTCCGTAGGGCAGGGGCTGTGTGCTCTTTAGTTACTTTAGTGGTCGAACTTGTATTTATGAGACAGATGTGCTACCTACTGCGCTCAAAGGGTGACGTAGTAGCAATTGAATTAAGTTGAAAAGTGAACATCAAAATAGCTCTTTTGCCTTTTAGCTCTTCCCACCACAGATCCAGTACCCTCCCCCAAAACAACTTTAAACCTTCTCCTTCTAAAAAATATTTTTATTTATTTGCAAGCAGAGAGAGAAAGAGAGACAGAGGCAGGGAGACACAGAGAGAAAGACAGAGAGAGAATGGGTGCACCAGGGCCTCTAGCCACTGCAAATGAACTCCAGATGCATGCATCACTTTGTGCAACTGGCTTTACATGGGTACAGGGGAATCAACCTCAGTTTTGCAGGCAAGCGCCTTAACCACTGAGCAGTCTCTCTAGCCCCCTTCATTCTCCTTTTTGAAAGGGTTTTATCAGCATTTCTTAAGCCCCAGTTAAATGTTCTTTGCACTGCATAGTGTTATGGGTGCAGGGACTTGGTATGGTGGCCATTTTGATGTGGGATGAGTGTGGGAGGGTTGTCTGATGAATTGGTGGTGTGGACTACAGGACCCTGGTTAATTACAGTGTTATTAATTACCTAGGAATAACTGTGCCTGGCTGGCCCCCTCCCTGCCTTGCGTGGAGAAGGACACTGGGTTAGTTATCCATCAGCATTCTTTGTCTTGGCTGCTGCTTTTTTTTAAAAAAATATTTTATTTATTCACTTTCAAGCAGAGACAGAGGGAGAGAGAGAGAGAAAGAGAGAGAGAGAGAGAGAGAGAGAGAGAGAGAGAGAGAGAGAGAGAGAGAGAGAGAG
>PVHP010018841.1:0-32777 GCA_004024765.1 Zapus hudsonius
AAAAAAAAAGCCTGTTAGAGCTGGGGAGATTGCTAGCAGTTAAATAGGCATTTGCTTACAAAGCCTGCTGGCCCAGGCTCAGTTCCCCAGTACCCAAAAAATCCAGTGCACAGAGTAGCACGTGAGTCTGGAGTTCATTTGCTGTGGCAAAAGGTCCTGGTGCGTCTATTCTCTCTGTCAAAAAATAAAAAATATAAATATGGGGCTGGAGAGATGGCTCAGTGGGTAAAGATGCTTGCTTGCAAAGCCTGACAGCCTGGGCTCAATTCCCCAGTACCCACATAAAGCCAGATACACAAAGTAGCATATGCATCTAAGTTTGTTTGCAGTGGCTAGAGGCCTTGGCATACTCATTCTTTTTCTCTCTTACTCTCTTTCTCCCTCTCTAATAAAATAATTTAAAACAATATATTTTTTAAACCCTCTTCAGTTCTTTCCCTTTAGCCACTTTCTTTTTTTTTTTAAATATAAATTTATTGTCCATAATGAGTTACAATATTTAGTGGGCAAACCATGAGTTGTTATCCCAAATTCTCTAATTCCCCCCCTCCCCATCCCTGATCAGTTGGATATCCTCCTCCGTGGGCTGTCTGTATTAGTCCTTGTGGCCAGGGATCCTGGATATCCTAGTACTCAGCCCAGTCTTCCTGGCCCAAGTGTGTTGTTACTGATGGGTGCCATGCCTCTGGATCATCTCCCCCACCAAGGCTCTCACAATCTTTCCGCCCCCCTCTTCCGCTCAGTTCCCTGAGTCGTGGTGGGTGAGTATTAAGGCTGTCTTAATGTTGCGAGTTTAGGGGTCCTTGTGTCACAAATCCTTGGTTTCTGTCTCATTGGCCTATCCTGTTTTGATTGAATGGCTGTAGTTATAGGTCCCTTGTTCATCTGTCATTGTCTGCTGGGTCCCTTTAGCCACTTTCTTTCCAATTTTAGTATATGTGCTGCCGAAGCGAGCACGCTTTAGCCACTTTCTGATTGTTAGCACCATTTGTTTTTCTGCAAATGGAATCATCTGGCATCATTAGTTTATCTTTGAAGAGATGTATCTTAAATTATATGTGTGCTCCCTTTAGAGCATAAAGACTTGGAGTTTAAGAAGAATGTGAGTCTAGGGAGGTGGCTTGGAGGGTAAGAGTGCTTACCACACAAACATGGTTGAGGCCCTGAGGAGGCCTGATTCATCCTGAGTTAGGTTTCCCAGCACCCATATAAACAGCTAGGCACATGCTTATAACCCCAGTACTGTTGGAGCAGAGATCGGAGAATTGCTGCTTAGCCACTGTGATGAAAAAACAGCAGCTCCATGTTTACAGAGAGACTCTGTCTCAAGGAAACGTGGGTGAGCAATAAAGGAGGAGACCATAGTGGTGGCGTATGCATTCCTTTAACCCCAATACCTGGAGGATCTTCATGAGTTCAAGGCAGGCCTGCAGCTACAGAATGAGTTCCAGGTCAACCTCGACTAGAGTGAGTCAGCTTCATGTTACTGGGATGAACTTCCAAACCAGACAGTTTGCATGAGGAAGGGATTTATTTGAAGTTTACAGATCCCAGGGAAGTTTCATGGCCAAAGAAGATGGCCCCCTACACAGATCCAAGCAGAGAGATAAAACCAAACAGCCAGCACCAAAAGCAAGAGCTGGAACCTGCAATAACAGGACCCCCAGAGCTCACTCTGCATGTCTTAAGCTAGAATTCAGATCTACCCCCAAACACGTCTTTGGCTGGACCCCAGGATCTGCCCCCCAGTGACACCTCTGCCAGGCAGCTGGCAATCCAAGCTACAAGCTTTCATAAAACTCTTTGTATGTCCATTGAGGGACATACATTCAAATTGCCACAGAGACCATGCCTCAGGGAAAAAAACAAAAAGGAAGGACTGAAGGAACAAACGGAGGAACTTTGACCTCCATGCATCTGCACACACAAGTGCACATACCACACAGGACATGCTACACATACACATGTAAAAAGTGCATAATAAAAATTAAAAGAAGGTTGCTATATGGAAATAAAGAAGTGGGTGTTTTTTTACCATTCTACAAATTACTCATTTTCCCTCTACTCTGGAGTTTTGGAAGAAGCCAGGCTGCTGTGAAGATGGCTTCTCGCCCACAGGCTGCTCATTTGAGTAAATGAGCTATGAACAGTTTTTGTTGATTTTCACCCTCTGCTTTCAGCACTGAACTGATCTCACTGATGAACTACAGTGTCCTGGATCTCCCACAATGTATTATAACTTTTTTCCTCCACTCCTCTAAAGGCTGGAGTTTAAAATTCTGTTGTAGGATTTTTTTTTTAACCAGCCAGTGGTCCTTGCATCTGCAGTATCTTTTACTTTCCCAAGGAGCATTATGGTCAGTTATTCCTGCACTTCCCTCGTGTCTGCTTCTTGTGAGAAACCTGGGAACTTGGGCCAAGAATTTGGATGACACCCCATCTCTGTCATAGGTGTAGGACAGACCGGGGGAGCTGAGAAAGGGCTTAACTAAGCAGGATCTGCACTGAGGGAGGGGCAGCTGTGGACGCCATGTCATAGCCAAGTAGAAGCTGGGTGGTGAATGGGAAAGGAATGTTGGAAGAAAGAAAGCAGGAGGCTGTAGCAAATGTCACGTGCAGCTCTATCAAAAGTAAAGGAAAAGCAGGGACAGCTACCCAAGAGTGGACACGCACAGTGTGTTCACATCTGATGGGAATTTGTGCAAAAGAGGCATTTAACCAATGTCACAGCGGCCTGCATGGGCTAGGGAGGATGGTGTGGAGCAAACCTTGTAGATGAGTCCATTTCAGGTACTCTCCCCATGACTTCCTGGAGCCACAGCTGAGAAACAGAAGCATCAGCTAGGGAGCCACCTTGGAGTCCAGGGATACCAGAGTTTACCCAGATCCCAGCTGCTCTTGGGAGCACTTCTACTTGCTCATATGGAGGGCTGCTCCCTGAGGCCAGAGCCTATCCCAAACCACGTTAGAGAGCAGGGTGGTTTTTCAAAGCTAAACCTGGCCTGTCAGGTAACCAAAGCAGTGCCCTGCCTCTGAGGAGAAGGAGGCCATGCAGGCAGCTGCCAGTGAAAGGCCTCCAGGAAGCAGTGCTGTCCTGGCTTTGCTGCTTTGAGACAGGATATAGACAGTCATGTAGCTTAGGGTGGCCTCAAACTTCCTGTGTGGCCAAAGTTGGACTTGAACTTTTGATCCTCCTGCTTTCACCTCCTGAGGAATGGGATTACAAGCATTTGCCACCATGTTTGTATTCCCGGTTTCCTTACTTGGGCCATGAGCAAAGTGCCCCTGTGGGCCTCATGACTGCCAGGAACTGAAGTGTGTTCTATTCTGTGTCCCCCAGGTCCTGAATGCCTGACATTTGACAGTGGCATTGGATTGGGGTGATGGGAAATGTACCTGTGGGTGTTGGAGATGTCTTGGTGGCTGTTTCTCTGGTTATACCCCGTGGACTTAACATAGCAGCCTTGGAAAGTGATGTTGGTGACTCTGCCAGTGAGGATGGTGACAGTTCCAGGTGCAAATTCCTCCAACCTCCTCAAGGCCTCAAGGAAAAATGGTCTTTGGATTAGTGACCAGAGAGGTTATTACTGTGCAAAAAGGGAGCAGGATTTGCCAACAGCCTCACAAGGATGAGGGAAAGGGAAGGTAGAATGAATAGCATAAATGAGAACAGAACCAGGCTGAGATCCAGATCTTGCAGATCAGAATTGCTTCAGGCATCTATATCCTGAAGTTAGAGGACCAGGATGAGGATGCAGGCCCAGAACATGGAGAACTCTCTCCACAAAGGTGAAACATTGATGCTTCATATTCTGACTTAAAAATTCAAGAAAACATTGCATTCTCCTACACAGTATATGGTTGTAAGAGAAAAATGCATCCTGAGCCATTTTAGGAAAATGAACCTAAAATTGCCTGGATTTTGTTGCTTTTCTGCCCCCAGCACAGAGTTGAAAGGAGGGCCCTAGTTCATCATAAAGCATGGGGACCACAGCTCTACTTGAGGATGTCTCTGTCTGGATTAGTACAGACCCTGGAATCTAAAGGGAAGCGGGTAGGCCTAAATATCCAGCCCTATTCATTGGTTTGAGCCTACCAGGCTGCTTGGAGGAGAATGAAGCCTTAGGGGCTGCAGAGCCTCATGTCTGTCTTTAATAACCACTAGGCCAGGGTCAGGCTGATTAGTACCATTGTCAGGAGATGTAAGATGAGCTAGGCAGGAGCTGGGGCCATTCTGAGGGAGGGTGTGTGTGTGTTTGGGGGGGGAGGAGGGTTGTTCGGCACAGAGTAGAGAAGAAAGAGTCACAGACCAAAGGCACGTGAGCCCTTCCTCATCTTTAGAGTGGGGGTGACCAACCATGACATCCAAAGTATTCATTTCATCATGGGGAACCCTGATTCTCCACTTCACCTGCTTCCCAGGGTCAATGTGTGGAGAAGGAACAGACCAACGAGCCTCTGGGTGATGGTGCGTCCTTTCCCTGCAGGTGTGAATGACAGAAGTGGTGCCTTCCAGCGCTCTCAGCGAGGTCAGCCTGCGCCTCCTCTGCCACGATGACATAGACACTGTGAAGCATCTGTGTGGCGACTGGTTCCCCATCGAGTGAGTGTTGAACACTGTTCCTGGGGGCAGGGATGAGGAGAGAGTGGAGAGCACACAAATCTGAAGGCGCTGGGGCTGGAAGAGGCACCTTAGGACCTTGTTGCCATACTGCAGAAGCAAGGATGGACCTGACAGGGCCATAATGGTCAGCTGCTCAAGTGGGCAGCAGACCTCCAGGTCACTCCACCTGTCTGCCCTGTGGCTCTTCACACCTCATCTTCCTCAAAAGGATCTGCTGAGAAATTGTAGTCATAAAGATGCCTGATGTAGTGCCCTGTATAATTAGGAAGTTTGTCAGGAATTGGTTACACACACTAGGATGTGTACATATGAAAACACAGTGTTGCTGACAAGATTCCTTCTGGAATGAGGGTTAGTTTTATCATTGCTGTGAATAAATACCTGACAGAAAAATATCTTGAGGAAGGAAGAAGGAAGGTGTTTTTTTTTTTTTTTTTTTTTTTGCTCACTGTGTCAGTCCATCATGACAAAGGGTATGGTGAACCAGCTCACATCACAGTGGACAGGAAATAGAGTGGATAGTAATAGGGAAGGGCCAGGGCAAGCTGTTACCCTCAAAGGCATGCCCTAAGTGACCTACTTCCTCTAACCAGGCCCCACCTTCCACGGCTCCATTATCTCCCAAGAGTTTATTCAAATGGGTTAAATCATCATTAGGTCAGCAATCTCATGTTCTAATCCTCTCTGGACATCCTTGCCCTCATAGACATACCCAAAGGTATGTGTTACAAATGTCTTGAGCACTTCTCGGTCCAGTCAATTGATCCAAGTCAGAATCTTGGACCTACCATGAGATAAGATGGGATAGAGAATTTCTTCATAGCTGCATCCTACATGTGGTTGGCATTAACATGGACATTTAGGGTAATACTTTTAGATTTTATGTTGGTGGTGGAGTAAAATAATTCTAATTTCTATGACTCACATTGGAGCAGAGAAATTCTCAGTTCCATGGCTTGCCCCAGGGGAGAGAATGAGGAGGAAAAGGCAGGAGGAGGTGAGAGGGAGTTTGCTTCTGGGCCTTTACTCCCAGGGGTCATTTATTGAGCCTTGGTGGTGCTACTTAACTAAGTGCATTCAATACCATTTAACTAAGTACTTCAGTAGTTTGAGGTGGGTGGATTATTAATATCTATATATTTTAATTTTTTTATTTATTTGTGAAAGAGAAAGGGAAGGGAACAGGACAGAGCCTCTTTGCCATTTATTGCAAATGAACTCCAGACACATGCGCTACTTTGTGCATCTGGCTTTATGTGGGTCCTGGGGAATTGAAAGTAGACCAGCAGACTTTACAAACAAATACCTTTAACTGATAAGCCATCTCCCCAGCACCCCCATTTTTGTTTTTTGTTTGTTTGTTTTTGTGAGGTAGGGTCTCACTTTAGCGCAAGTTGACCTGGAACTCACCACTCACTCTGTAGTTCCAGGGTGGCCTCGAACTCACAGTGATCCTCCCAAGTGCTGGGATTAAAGCATGCACCACCACACCCAGCCTCAGGCACACTTTTTTTTTTTTTGGTTTTTCGAGGTAGGGTCTTGCTCTAGCCCAGGCTGACCTGGAATTCACTATGTAGTCTCAGGGTGGCCTCGAACTCAAGGCAATCCTCCTACCTCTGCCTCCTGAGTGCTGGGATTAAAGGCTTGTGCCACCACGCCCGGCCCTCAGGCACACATTTTAAAAAATTATAAAGTCCTACCACTCATCAGTATTTAGTCTTACCCTCACAGTTGTTATTCCACACTGGCAGGAAGATAGGGACAGAGTTCTCATGTATCACCTTGGCAGTATAAATTATCGGCTCTCTGGCATGTGGACTAGCAGCAACCACTACTGAAGAATAATTGTGGGAACCGAGAGTGCCAGTGACTGTGGACAGGAGGCTCTGCTGAGGACTGTTGGGGGTGCATAAACCCCTACTGTCATCAAGGTGCCTGGCTGCCTGCCTCCCCTATATTGCTTAGCCTCTAGACTCCAAGCTTCCAGGTCCCGAGGCCTTGGTTTCTGCAGCGGTGGGATGGTAGTCATCACTGGCTTTGAGGTGGCAGTACCTGTTCTGAGTGCAGGCAGTTGGGAACTCCCTCAGGCCTTGTTGAACCCACCAGCACTTGTCTGCTGTCACTTCTAGCTCTTGTGAGGAAAGGCATGTAGTCTAACTTGTTAGGTCTGTCCAAGTTTAAGAATCAAAGCCTATAAACTTAAACCTAGCTGGACCTACAGCTGATGATGTGTCTGGAGCCCTCACGCCAGGTGTCCTCTTCCCTGCAGCCCTCAGAGGTATTAGACTTCTTCTCAGTGAGTAGCCTGTAGCAGCGCTGACCATACATTGCTCTGAAAGTCACGTCCCCCTCCCAAACTTCAGTCCTTTCACCCATGACCCTGTGCTCTTCTTTGAATCACTTCCTCTAGTCTTCAGTCCCAAATAGTCTCATAGAATTCTCACTGGGTGTCCCAAGTTCCTAAGTGTGTGGGAGCTAGGGAAGGCCCCAAAGTCTCAGTTCACTCAACTGAGGAGCAAGTTGCCTTGTGTGACTCCTCTGAAAACAGCTATGTGGAGACAGTTGCATTTAGAAAATTTTTTGCCTCATCTCATACCTTAGATCTTGTAAAAGATTTTTTTCGTATCAAAAGTTTTCAATTTTTGGTGGTGCATGCCTTTAATCCCAACACTTGGGAGGCAGAAGTAGGAGGATTACCATGAGTTCAAAACCACCCTGACACTACATAGTAAATTCCAGGTCAGCCTGGGCTAGAGTAAGACCTGACCTTGAAAAACCAAATAATAATAATAATAATAATTTTCATGGGCTGGAGAGATGGCTCAGCAGTTAAAGACACTTGCCTCTAGTGCCTAAGGCCCTGGGTTCAATTCCCCAGGTCCCACATAAGCCAGACCCACAAGGTGGTGGCTCTGGTGTTCTCTCTCTCTCTCTCTCTCTCTCTCTCTCTCTCTCTCTCTCTCTCTCTCTGCTTGAAAATGAATAAATAAATTTAAAAAATAATAATAATAATTTTTAATTCCCTCTCCCCAAGAAAAAATTCCTGATTCCATATGGACAAGTGGCTGCTTTGAGGCTCCTGGTGACAGTGATTGGCAGGGCAGCTTGCGGTCTCTGTGACTCACCTGAGTATTCCTCCCTCTTAGGTACCCAGACTCATGGTATCGTGATATCACATCCAACAAAAAGTTCTTCTCCCTTGCTGCAACCTACAGAGGCGCCATCGTGGGAATGATAGTAGCTGAAATTAAGAGCAGGACCAAAATACATAAAGAGGTATATTTGTGCGGCAGTTATTTGGCCTTCATGGCTGCTCAGTGTAACCAGTGTCTTAGGAGTCTGTGACCTGAGGGAACCAAGCAGTGAATGACACTCATCATCCACTTGGTTTCTTTGTATGTGTGTGTGAATCCACGTGCCTTTGTTCACGGGGTAAGCAAGCAAGGCCTAACAGTGGGCTTAAGAAGAACAGTCATTCTGAAATGGGAACGAGCCGAGGTGATCCACAGGGCATGTCATGAAAACACCTGTGATTTGTGTTGCTGGCATTGTCACAGAAGTTGCCAATACAGCTGTCATTTATTGAAAAGGAAATGCTAGATTTTTATTGATGATTATAAAATGGAGGTTATAAAATAAAAATGAAGATATAATTTCTTTTTATCCAATTTCATGGACTTTCAAAGAGTTACCTCAGAACCTCCCAGGATCTGGGGAGCCCTGCTCTTAAGTGTGGACAATGAGGAAGCAGCAACAAACTGTTCCTCATGGTTGACTCTATTCAAGAGTCTCCTGATGATCTTGGACATAGTAACTAAGCAGTGTTTACCACACTGGTATTTACTCCAAGGAAAGTAAAAACCACCAACTAGCAAATGACCCTGTTTGATTTGAGGTTATTCCTTAAAGCAGAAGACAGTGTAGAAGGGGTGGGGTAGCGGGCTGAAGCTTAGTAGTAGAATGCTTGCCCAGCATGCGGGAGGCCCTTGGTTCTAATCCCAGAACTGCCAAAAAATAAAAGTGCAAGGGGGAAGACTATCTGTCCTTTCCAAGGACCCAGGCCCACTGAAGACACTCCATTTACACATAATTATATTCTGGCAATTGGCTTCTTTTAGCTTCTAGCCCAGCTTGCTCCTAAGTCACTACTACCTCCCGCTGTTCATTTTAAGATACAGCAGCTAGAAGGCAAGGGTAGTATCCTCTGGCTCTTTCATCTTCACTATTCCACTTCCTCCCTAGAGTGCTGTCCACCTCCACTGTAGGTGCTGCCCAAGGATAGCTTGATATTTGCCCTCCAGGAAGACACTGAGGCCTTTGTGCTTCTGCTCCTGGTGTGTAACAGGCTCTATTCCCCAGCATTCACCCAGGTCTTGCTGAGAAGTTGGCTACTTTTAGCCCTGGGCCAGTTAAAAGTCATCAGCTAGGGCTTCTGGCAACCAGAGCAATGAAGGTCCTCCCTCTCCCAAGTCTGCTGCCAGGTTCACTATGACTTTGAGTACCAGGCAGGGAGCCACTTGGCAGATCGTAGACGGAGAGCAGAAAGGCGAAGCCAC
This sequence comes from Zapus hudsonius, assembly GCA_004024765.1. Classification (NCBI taxonomy): domain Eukaryota; kingdom Metazoa; phylum Chordata; class Mammalia; order Rodentia; family Dipodidae; genus Zapus; species Zapus hudsonius. The sequence goes on from PVHP010018841.1 coordinate 9,181, forward strand.
GCAGTGTCTTTTCTTTGGGGAGAAAACCTTACAGCAGATCCTTGTTGTGGTCAGAGTTATGACTCCATGGAGCTGATTAGCATGGATTTGTGTGCTCTGATATCAAAGTGTGCTGCTCTGCCTAGCATGGGCAGCAGATGGGGGTGGATAGCTACTCAGCTCCCCTTTGCATGGCCACCTGGGACAGCATGTGCTTCTTGAAACCTTAAAAACTGTGCTTTTGTCTACTGTCTTGCTTTGTGGTGTGTCTGCTACCACTTAGTGTCTGTTACATATCTGCTCAGGATGGACATTGTCTTTGTGTGGTGCTGGGGATTGAACCTATGGCCTTAAGCTTGCTAGGCAAGCTCTCTACAACTATGCTACACCCCCAGCCCAGTCATTATCTTACCTTTTATAATGCTACCTGCTTCTGGCATAAAATGCCCATCTAGTCTATACCTGGCATTCCCTCAGGCTTCTTACATGTATATTCTCATTGTAGCAGTATTTTATACCCAAACTCTTGTTTTCATGGGCAGGTGTTCTCCATTGTTCCCCCTTGAGCCCATGTGGGAAGTGGATACACAGGCCTTAGCTGGGCTCTGCCATGAGCCTGTGTGCCCTGAGCAGTACCCTGACTTTATCTCTAATTTTCTCTGTAGGACGGAGATATTCTAGCCTCCAGCTTCTCTGTTGACACACAAGTTGCATACATTCTCAGCTTGGGAGTGGTGAAAGAATTCAGAAAGCATGGCATAGGTAAGAGACAGTGAGTACTACTGACCCTGAAGACTCTAGCTCATAAAGGACCTCAGTCTCTTCCTCCTCATCCCTGTGTGGGGCCAGACCCTGTCATCCCTGTCCTCCTAGCACATCTCCCCACCCCGCTGGCCTTTACTTCCTTTCCACATGAAACCAAGCCCTTTTCTAGTGTTGTCTCCCTCCCTAATCTGCCCTGAACAAATCAACAGCTCTTAGGACAGCTTCAGGAGGGAACAGGCCCCTTTCACCCTTCCTGCTGCCAGACACGCAGCCATGTGTAATGGCAAGATGTTTTCACATCAGACTAGAAAGCATAAACATAAGTGAAGACACAGCTGTCACCAGCATTCATCAGATGCCATGATGCCACACTCCCATCCTGCCTGATCATGCAGCACTGAGCAGCAGGCCTGTCTTTTCCTTGTTCCCTGGGCTCTACTTTATACTTTTTGTTGTCTGAAAGGTTGATGAGTGCCCAGTCATGGGCCCAGCCTATGGAAGGAGCCTTTAGGACATATCTGGCCCTCAGTGGTCTACAGCTCACAGGCTTCATCTGGCCAGGACCTTTTAGGGGCTTTGACAGTGGGAGGGGACTAGAGGATGGTGTCAGAGATGAGGGCAAAGACCTCTAGACTCTTGCAGTAGTTATGGCCTCATTTCCATTCTGCTAATTGCTCTGCTGTGTGTAACCTTCACTTCTTCTCCCCAGGTTCTCTTTTATTGGAAAGCTTAAAGGATCATATTTCAACCACTGCCCAGGACCACTGCAAAGCCATCTACCTGCATGTCCTCACCACCAACAACACAGCAATAAACTTCTATGAAAACAGAGACTTTAGGCAGCATCACTATCTGCCCTATTACTATTCCATCCGAGGGGTCCTCAAAGATGGTTTCACCTATGTCCTCTACATTAATGGTGGCCACCCTCCCTGGACTATCTTATATCCTTTACTGCTAGTTGCTGGGGGGGTTTGTGGTTTCTGATAGGCAGCCAGAGGGCTAGCAGAGACAATGAGTCAGCTGGGATTGTAGCCACCTTTAGAGGACAGTAGCTTAGCTGTAGTATTGTTCCTTGACCAGCTTGTGCTATGGGCAGGGCTGATGCACCCAGTCTGGTTGCACATTAGGAAAGCTGGTGTTGCATGGTGACCTCAGCCTAGCAGGAAGGATGGGCCTTAATCCTCTTGGCCCAAGATCCAGCCACTCAACAAATATGGAGAGCCTCCTTGTCTATCCTAGGGGCCAGCAGTGACCTGCAGAGGGAAAAACAAATGATAGTGGAAGAGACTTTTGCTTTTTATGAACACTTAGATTCAGGGGTCAATACCCAAAGTGTGTTCTCTGTCCTCTAATGATGTCCCTGACAGATGGAAAGGAAGCCAGGAAACATTACAGTAGTCATGGGGTATAGCCCAAGATACTACATGTGCCTACATGTGTGTTAAGTGAATCCATCTAGGGTTTATTTATTTGAGAGAGGGGAGGTGGGAAGAATATGGGGCAGATGCAACAGGTCCTCTTGCTTTTGCAAATGAATTCCAGACACATGCATCTGGATTTGCAAACAAAGGCCTTTAACTGCTGAGTCATCGCTCCAGCCCCAGATTCATACAAAGAGGAATAAACAGGAAAGAGGAGTTTGACCCAAAACTACTGACTGTGAAGTCAGATCCCGGCATAGCACTATCCAATCCCCTTCTTGTTGTAAGGACAGGGTCTGTCCCTCCTGCCTTGCTGAGAGCTGAGAATGTAAGGGAGAACCAGGAATATTTGTCTTCCAGACCCCTGCCCCATTCTCTGTGTATCACCTGAAATTGGGTGGCTTCTCTGGAGCCTGGAGCTTTACCCAGAAAGCCCTCTGTTCTTAGGCTCTGCTGCATTGTTTCCCAAATTGGAGGCTCATGTAATGAGTCCTCTTAGTATTCTGAAGGGCTTACTGGGCCTTGGCACTCCAGTTGCATGTGTTGTGCCATGTGGATGCAGTGGATGCAGGGGTCATTACACTGGCCCCAAGGTCATTAGACTAGTAGGCAAGGCAAATGAGGACAAGTCAGCATCTTCCTTGACAGATCCCACAGACTACATCCAGCACCTGGGCTCAGCACTAGCCAACCTGAGCCCCTGCTCTATCCCACACAGAATCTACCGCCAGGCCCACAGCCTGCTCTGCAGCTTTCTGCCATGGTCCAGCATCTCCTCCAAGGGTGGCATCGAGTACAGCCGCACCATGTGATACCATCAGGGCAGCCTCCTCCAGGCCCCTGCCCTTGGCACCTTGTGGAGCCCACGTTCCTGTCCGTTTGACCTCTGTTCTGTGCAAAGAGCTGGCAGCCACCTACCAGCCCATCGGCCTGCCTCAGCTGCAGGCCAGGTGCTACGTGGGCTCAGGAGCAGAGCATGTGCCCAGTCTCCAATAGGTAGGAGCAGATAGTATGACTCTGGGGGAGGGAGATCTGGTACATCAGCATCAAAAACAGAAGTTTCTAGACAGATACCTGTGAACATTTCTTAACATTTCCAGAAGCTTCTTGGAAAGCAAGGGATCAGAGGCCATGTTTTCCTTGCCAGAACTAACTCATCTTTTCACTTTGTGAACTGCTCTTTTGTTAACATAATGTGTTCACTTGGATCAAACATTGGAAAGTTGCAAAAAGATCAAATTGCTATTAGTGTTCCCCAGTTGCTGAGCTTCTACTTGCAAGATGTACCTGATTTGTGTGTTAGGTTTGTTCCCAGAAAATCCCCTCAGATTTCAGCACTGCCATGTGCATTCTCCAAAGCCCCAGTTGAGCTTCCCCTGCTGACTCCTTGTAGATGAGGATTCTGCTGGTGTACCAGGCCTAGAGGACTGCAGAGCTGGAAGGGGATGGAGTGAGCTTGGGGACTGTAGAGCCCACCCATGGTGTACCTACACCAGGCCTGATGCATGTCCACGTGTGGAACTACCAGTGTTTGTGTATGTGCAGAGTCCCCAGGGAGCCTGGTGGCCCGCTGGCAGGGCTGTGGGCTTGGAAAAGGGTTCATGTTTCGGCTTAGCTGCAGTCTAAAGGCTCATAGATTGTGGAGTGGGTGAGTGTCCTGCAGTACCTTCACCCTTGCCCTGTTCTCTTCTTCCCCTCAGGCTCCTTCCTGCTTCTGGAAGCCTCTCCCTCCACTCAGTGCCCTGGTCCTGCCTCCATGTGCTAGCACCATTTCCATGGCTTGCAGCTGGGCTACATTCAATAGAAAAGAGCTTCTCATGCCAGGCCTCTCCTGCTCCCACTTCCTGCTTCTTCAGCTCCTTCCTGCAAAGCATACTGAACTTCCTGCTGTGGAGAAACAGTGTTGTGGGCACCCCTAGCCTGGAAGATGCAGGAACCTTAGAACAAAAGTACATGATAAAGAGAATGCCAGGCTTTTGTTCAGGACCACCCCAAAGAAGCCTGGAGGTAGGAGCAGCCCCCACCCCTGGAGGGGGGTGGGCAGAGTGGGGCTGGCCCTTCTGGAGAGCACAGATCCCCAGGGCTCAGCCTTCACCACAGGTGGTTAGATGATGGACAATTCCCTGATCCTGAGTAGTCTCCTGCTGCGCATTTCCTGCTGCCCAGAAGAATCTCATCTTGCCCACTGGATCTTGGCATGCTCCATACAGCTGATCAGCACTGCGAGCTGGGCTGAGGACAGATGTCTGTGAAGCTCCTGGGTGCCTCTACTGGCCATGCCTCTGTAAGATGAAGCTCCAAGCCCTGGCCAGATGCAGACAGAAGGCTGAGCTTCCTATCTGGCATCTCTGTTGCCATAGAAGACAGTCGGTGCCTATGGGTTCTCGGCCTTTGAGGCAGATGCTGTGGCCATGCAGTGAATCAGTCATGCTTGCAGCATGTGTCCTAAGCATTCAGCATTCCTCCCCCTGTGCCCAAAGTGCTCGCTGCCAAGAGTTCTGCCCCTCATTGCTGCAGTGTCACAAGAGTCTGCAGGACATCCTCAACCCCTCAGAGGAACAGCTCTACTGACAGTCTCCGTGACCCAGTGCTTCCCTCCCTCAGCATCTCGTGTGTCTCAGCACTCAGGCACTGGAGCCAGCTAAGGCTGCCTGGCCCCACAGAAAGGCAGGCAGGCCTGGACAGGAAAAGCATCCCCTTCCTCAACTGAGGAGGTCAGGAGGAGGATGGTGGCCTGCTGACTAGTGCCTGCTATGTGCCGAGGCTCAACCCTGTGTCTTCTCCCCTTTTCAGTCTGTGTTGATCATGTGATTCTTTTCATTTTTGCCCTATGTGATCAGGGAAGAGTCTTCCAGAAGATTCTCCTTGGACATTCACAATCTAGCTCAGAGGTCTTGCTCTGCCTTTCCTGCCTTCCTGTCCCCTGATCACTGCTGTCTCCAGCCCAGTGTTGAACAGATTATAGTGTTTCGTATCATTACAAACAAATAAATAGACTTTAACTAGTCTCATCTCATCTCTGGTGTCTGCTGTCCACACAATGTGCCCTCGTCCTGTGGCTTCCAGCCACACCTGGGACAAGGGCTGAGGTCTGGGGAGCTTGCTTGTCCTGAGGACAGCTAGGTTATGTGGGACATTGTTCTGAACTTAGTCCTGCACAGGGACATGAGCCTGGGGTTAAGGCCTCTGGTCCTGAAAGCAGCAACTGGGCTGTTTCTTAAAGGATTCTCAGCAGCCTTCAGTTCATATTCGCTCCCTTGACCTTGGGACCTGGTCCAAATAGGCACTGTACAGCAACCTCCCCCTGCCCCACCACCACCCCCACACACGTACACAGCTCTATCCTGTCTTAGAGAAGGAAGGCTTTAGGGACAATCCAGACAGAGTATGCATGCCTCCAGGGATGCTGCATGATGTCACAGGACGAAGGAGGATACTGCCAGCATCTAGTGAGAGGCTGCTCAACATCGTACAGTGCACAGGACTGCCCACGGTAAAGGCTGATTTAGCCCCAAATACTGATCCTGGAGGACCTGGAGTTTAGTCCAGGTAAGAAATGTGCTATGCCCATCTTGCTAGGCTCCTATGGGACAGTGAATTGAAGCTCGTGGTGGGAACAGTATAGGATCCAGGCCCACAGGCCTACCTCAGTTGCTCTCCTCCATGGTCCTTCACCCTATTTGCCCTTGGGCCTACAATGCCATGCTAAACGTAGGTCTGTTGAGACCCTGGCCACCATGCTCAGCAGCTTCATCCAGAACCCCCCCCCCAACACACAGACACCTGGCCAGTGACTTTCCATGTACCCCGAGTAACGGCATGAAGGCTCCTTGGAACAGATGCAGGCTCTGAACTGGACTGGCCTAATGACAGAAATGGACACGAAGTGCAGGCCTTGGCTTTTACTGAGATTAGATCTGAGGACTCTCTGGCCTCTCAGGAATCCAATTCTCCGTTCGGCCTGGCCTCCCAGGGACAAGTGGCTGACTGGAGTTTGGGCAGGCTGCAAGGGCATGGGTATGCTTCCATGTCTTCTGTCCTTCCCACAGGATCTTCTCCCTCCCTCCCTCCTTATAAATTCCCAGGCTAGCCCAGGTCTGGTGCTGGGCAGCTGTGGGGGCTATCCCATTGGAGAAGGCTGCTTCTGGGGCTGAGCCCTTCCTCCGTGAACCTGCCTCCTCCTCAGTCATCTCTCTCCCCATGTGTCCCAAGCCCTGGCACTCGGGTTCCTTATGGCCTCTCCAAGGCCCCAGAGCGTATTCTTTTGCACAAAGAACACATGGCCTCCTCCAAGTCCCTCCAAGATCTCTTTGACCTGAGCCCCAAGCCTTTGGGGAGACCAGGCTGGGAGGGGACACCCTTGGCTGGCTCCATGCTGGAACTGGAAGCTGAAGAAAGAAAGAAAAAGTCACTTTAGCCGGGTGTGGTGGCCCATGCCTTTAATCCCAGAACTCGGGAGGCAGAGGTAGGAGGATCGCCATGAGTTCAAGGCCACCCTGAGACTACATAGTGAATTCCAGGTCAGCCTGGACTAGAGCGAGACCCTACCTCGAAAAAAAAAATAATAGTCACTTTGAGGAACCCAAGGCAAGAGGGGAGGCTGGACAGCCTAACCTGGGGTAACCAAAACCTGATATTTCTCAAGACAAATGAGTGGGCACAATTTCATTTAGAGAACCAGTAAGAGAAAGGTAGGTAAATGAGTCAAGCTCAATGTACCCTCATCTACTTGAACCCTTCATTTTAGAAATGCAGAAAGCAAGGGAGAGAGTTGGCCAGAGAACATCACATGCAGTTAGGAATGCAGGACTCTTGGCCCAGTCTTCCCCTTTGCTCACACATTTTGTCCCAACAGACTCTAGCTGCAGTCCAATGTGTACTGCCACCGAGACCCCCATGGACCTGGCAATTTTATGACCTGGACACTTCCATGGTTTCAAGTCAACAGTGGGGCACAGGGATAGAGACATTCAACAATATGTTGACTCTTGAAACATGACATGACTTCTTTGGAGTGTTCTGGCCATTAGGTCCTATCCTAGTCCCTGGCAGAAGGTTGTGGAATGGAGGAAGAGCCATCTGAGTCCCCTGTCCCGTCCCCAAGCTCAACAGTGCTTACCAGTATTTCCCAGGCTGTCCCTGGGCAGTTGAGCTTCCAGAAGGGCTGAGCAGTGGCTGTTACCTGGGCCCAGTATCCCTTGCGGCAGGTCCAGGGTCCAGGCTGAGCCTTGAGGCCTGGTCAGGCTGCTCCCAGCCATGAGCCTTCCCAGCCAGTGGCTCTCACACTGGCCAGCTGGCTGCATGTGGCCAGGCAGGTAGAGAGCCAGACTTCGGAGGTGACGCAGCCGGAAGTTCTTGGGCTTGTTTCCAGGGACACTGGGGCACTGTTGCTGCTGGACCCCCAGTCCCCCTTCGTAGATGTTGAGTGGTGTGTCAGGGTGGCTGAGGTGTCCTTGGGCCCAGGTCACTGCATCTGCAGAGAAGAGAGCAGGAGGGGGATGGCCAGTGGGCCCAGCATCTGAGGGGGAAATGCAGGCACCTTCCCTAAGACTAGCTCATATGACGGCTCTATCCAGCCTGCCCAACCTTGGCTTACTTGTCTATAAAATAGGCTGATTCCTGCCTCTTTCCCTGTGTCTTCTGATTATGTCTCTTTGCTTCCCAATCAACAGCAAAGCCTGAGAAATCTAGGATCACTGAGATTCCCTTCCAGCCTTTAAGCACTTCGTGCCCCTCTACCCACAGCACTAGAAAAGACCATTCTGGAGGCTGGAAAGATGGCTCAGTGGTTAAGGCACTTGCCTTCAAAGCCCACTGACCTAGGTTCCATTCCCCAGTACCCACATAAAGCCAGATGCACAATGGTAAATGCATCTGGAGTTCATTTGCAGTGGCTGGAGGCCATGGCGCACCCACTCTGTCTTGTATCTCTCTCTGCTTGGAAATAAATAATTTTCTTTTAAAAAGGAAAAGACCTTTCTGACCCCAGTAAAAGCCAGGTGTGGTGGTACACACCTTTAATCCTAGCACTTGGGAGGTGGAAGTAGGATCACTGTGAGTTCAAGGCCACCCTGAGACTACATAGTGAATTCCAGGTCAGCCTGGGCTAGAATGAGACACTCAAGGGGTGGGGGCGGGGGTAGGGGTGGGGGTAACCAGCATATTGGAGGCAGGAGAGGTGAAGGCAGAGGTAGGAGGATCTCAGTAAATTTGAAGCCAACTTGTGACTACAGGGAGAGTTCCAGGTCAGCCTGGACCAGAGTGAGAACCTATCTCAAAAAGAGAGAGAGAGAGAGAGAGAGAGAGAGAGAGAGAGAGAGAGAGAGAGGAAGAGAGGGAAGGAAGGAAGGAAGGAAGGAAGGAAGGAAGGAAGGAAGGAAGGAATCGCATAGTGAATACAAGATGTGACTGGTCTGGGGTTATATGGCCTACATAAGTGGTTATTCCCCTCTCCCAACTATGTCCCTGAGGTCACCCCAGGTTGGGACAGGAGGCATCACTCCTGTCACTCCTCCCTATAGCCCAGCACCTTCTCTTATGCGCAGCTCAGAGAACGCACAAACCAAGGCTTCCATGGAGGGCCAGTATGGTGGGGGAGTAATGGCCAGGCCTTGTGTGCAGCAGGGCCTGCTCTCCCCTGCCTAGAAGTTGGGTCTGCTGGTCTCCGTGGCAACTGGTTCTTATGATGTCACAGTAAAGACTTTAGCCTTCCTGAAGCCCCTAGTTTGAAGAGGATGATATCCAGGTCAGGGTCAGTGTGGGAGGAGGAAAAGGGGAAGGGGCAGGTACTCTAAGGTAAGTCCCTGGCTCTTGGTTCAGGACAAGCTACAGATTTAGCTTTGGCACACTGGAAAGTCATTCTCTTGTGGGCCTCAACTTCCTCATCTGTGGTGAGGAATGAGACTTGGGGTAGTATAAATCAGTGCTTTGAACATGCTGAGGGTGGTTATAGGTGACTGGACAGGACATTTCACTTGTCAAGCAGTCCATTTCTGACAACACTGTTCAGTGTTGTAGCAGTCAACTGGATATGGAGGAACTAGAACTCTCCTATATTGCTTATGGAAATATAAAACAATGCAATTGTTTTAACAAAAAAAAACTTGGGCTGGAGAGATGGTTCAGTGCTTAAGACGTTTGCCTGCAAAGCAGAAGGAGCAGAGTTCAATTCCCCAGTACCCAAGTAAAAAGCCAGATGCTCAAAGTAGTGCATTAGTCTGGAGTTCATTTGCAGCGGCTGGAGGCCCTGATGCACGCATTCTCTGTCTGCCTCTTTCTTTCTCTCACTCTCAACTAAATAAATAATAAAATATATTTTTTAAAAACTTTTTAATGTAGCCAAGAAATACTAAGTCACAAAGATTTTCACGTTTCCTTCCAGAAAATCATTGTTAGGTTTTACATTTAGGCTTGTAAGCAATTGTTAGTTTTGTATATAGTGTTAGATAGTAGTGAAAGTTCTGCCCTTGGGTCTAGGTGTAGGAATTCCAGGCCACCCTGAGACTACCTGGTGAATTCCAGGTCAGCCTGGCCTACAGGGAGACCCTACCTGGAAAACCAATAATAAATAAATAAAAAAAAAACAGAATGGTTGAGCCTGGGGAGATGGCTCAGTGGTTGAAGTGGCTTGTTTGCAAAGTCTGCTGGCCTAGGGTTCAATTCCCAGCCACCCACATGAAGACAAACAGGGTTGCAGTGACAGTGGCGAGAGACCTTGGCCCATGCGCGCGCACATAGGGACACACACGGAAAAAAAAGAATCGTGGTGCATCTCTATGATTGGGGAACTGGAGATAACTCATCGTTTGCCCATTAAATAATGTACCTCATTATGAACAATTAAAAAAAATCGTGGTGCTTCATTTATTTGCTATGGATTTCCAGTCGTTCCAAAACCATCGGCTCCGTTCGCGGTCACTCTGCACTGTCACCGAGGTTGGGCCGGCCATAAGTGTGACTCAGTTCCTCCACACATCACATAAACGTCTGTCTCTTGGGCAATGCCACCATGCCCTTCCTTCTCGCCCGGTTCTCCTTCCCAGCCGGAGCCGCAGAGCGACCCGGGGGAAACCCCTCAGACCCGCCGCGGTCGCCAGGACAACCACAGGTGCCCGGGCTCCGGACCGATTTCCGGCCTGTCGTGAAGACATGGCGCGCAGCGCCGGAGAAGGCGTCGCTTCCTTCCCTTTTTGCAACAAGCCTTCCTCGTTGTGCGCACGCGCACCTGGCGGCTGCTTCGCTTGCGGCCGAATTTGGCCCTGATCGCACGCCGTCCCCGAGCTCCCTGGGTTGCTATAGAGACAGGCGAGCGCCGGGCCGCCGGGTGAGCCCGGGGTCGGCCTGCGAACGCTGGAGGACGAGCCGCGGGCCCGCCGGTGGTCTGCGGGGACCGAGCGCCATGTCTTTCCGCGACCTCCGCAGTAAGTCTGCGCCCCGAGCCCCAGGCCTGTCAGGGAGGACAGAACTTTCCAGAACCTTGTGATGGACGGGAAGTTTTGTAGGTCGCTGGCACGCGTGGGTAGAACTCTTGGGATTCTACCAGGGCCCGGGGAGGGGAGCTTGCACGCAGAAGCGGCGAAACCCGGGAGGGGGACGGACTCCATGCTTCTTGCTGCGTGTGCATCGTGCGGGCCTCTGGACGCTTGTGTGTCTGCAGATGAGCGGTCCAGTCACTGGGACAGGGGACAGGTGGGACAGGTGGCAGTGGAGTGAGGGGGTCATACTCCTTTGGGGGACATCTTTTGTATAAATATGTATGTTTACTGATTTTTTAAAAAAATATTTATTTGCAAGCAGAGAGAATGGGCGCATCAGGGCCTCCAAACCACTGCAAACGAACTCCAGATGCCTGTGCAACTTTGTGCATCTGGGGTCGGGTCGGGGGTACTGGGGAGTTGAACCCTAGGTCGCTGTGCTTTGCAGGCAAGCACCTGAACCGCTGAGCCATTTCTCCAGCCCCCTATTTACTGACTTTAATAGTGACTTAAGTGGTCTTCGTGGTTGAAATACTTTGAAGGACAGACAGATAAAATAGCTGTCTCTGGGTCACCCAAGAACTGGATGGAACCAAGGATTCAGACATAGGACTGTGTGACCCCCAAATCTGACTCCACCTGCAGAGGAGTAGCAGATGAGTGCAAGTTTGGTGCAGTCCGAGGGCCCTCTTTAAGGCCGATCTTCTCACCAAATTGCTGGTCTGCGGGGTTTCAGCATTAGGTTACTCCTTTGATTATGAATTAGTTGTAAATATCCAAGAATATGAGTCACCTTTTACTGATGGAGCTGTTAGTGTCAACCATGAGTGAATCGAGTCTTCTAGGATTCCAGGGCACTTGGTGACAGGACAGTGTCAAGACAGCTTTCTTTGCCCAGGTAGTTTTTTGTTTTGAGGTAAGGGCTTGCTCTAGTCCAGCTGACTAGGAATTCACTATATAGTCTCAGGGTGACCTTGAAGTCATAGGAATCCTCCTACCTCTGCCTCCCAAGGGCTGAGAATAAAGGCATGCACCACCACGACAGCTGCTACTTTATTTCCATCACTTTATTTAGATTTCTCAAAAGGCAGAGTCCTTTTGATTTTGGAGTTTCCTGGGCCCGTACCACCTCTTCTGCAGTTTGGTGTGATCTACCCTAATTTAGTGCCCAGGTAGATTAGTTGGAAATGGCAATGGAACGTTTTGATCATCTGTCTTCATGAAGTATGAGGATAGACATTGCACATCGTGGAACATTGTAGAAACTCAAAACTGTTGGTTGGTTGTTTTCATTTCCAAGACCTGCTTTCTTCTTTAATTTTTCTCCAAATCCTGCTTTTTTGAAAGCACTGTAGCTTTTCCCGAGGTGCTTCCAACCTACGGTATCAACAATTACTAGTATTATTGCTTCTTTTTTTAAAACTTTAATTTCTATTTTATGTGTATGCGTGTTTGTGTGTAAGTGTTCATATGCATGTTTGTGTGTATGAGTGTGGGTGCACATGTGCCACACCCTATGTGTGGAGGTCAGGCTAGAGGCAGAGTTTCTCTTTCTGGATTCTTTTTTTTGCTGGGCTCACCTTGAGCTTCTGGGAAATTTTCTGTTCCTGCCTCCCATCTCTGTAGTGTGTTGGGATTACAGAAGCCCACCATGGCTTTCAGGAACCAAGCACTGGTAGTCCAGCTTGAATGGAGAGCACTTTATCTCCCCAGCTCTAGAATTTGTACTTTTTTTATGTGTGTATAGTGTATCACTCTAGCCCAGGCTGACCTGGAATTCACTATGTAGTCTCAGGGTGCCCACAAACTCACAGTGATCCTCCTACCTCTGCCTCCCAAGTGCTGGGATTAAAGTTGTGCACCACCACACCCAACTTGTACATCTTTATTTTTTTTTAATATTTTATTTATTTATTAGAGAGAGAGAGAGAGAGAGAGAGAGAGAGAGAGAGAGAGAGAGAATATGAATGGGCACACCAGGGCCTCCAGGCACTGCAAACGAACTCCAGACACACATGCCCTCTTGTGCATCTGGCTTTACGTGGGCACTGGGGAATTGAACTTGGGTCCTTCTGCATTTCAGGCAAGCGCCTTAACTGCTAAGCCATCTCTTCAGCCCTGTACTTCTTTATTTTTAAAAAATATTTTATTTATTTGTAATCACAGAGAGAATATGGGCACACCAGGGCCTCTTGCCACTGCAAGTGAACTCCATATGCATGTACCACTTTGTTCATTTGGCTTTACCTAGGTACTGGGGAATTGAACCAGCCATCAGACTTTGCAAGCAAGCACCTTTAACCACTGAGCCATCTCTCCAGCCCTATTATTAGTACTTTTAAACCTGTTTATAGTAAGTCTAAATATTGCTTTATAGTTCAACCACACTCACAACTTTTCATTCTTTTTTTTTCTTTTCTTTTCTTTCTTTTTGATAGGGTCTTGCTCTAGCCCAGGCTGACCTGGATTTCATTATGTAGTTTCAGGGTGGCCTCAAACTCATGGTTATCCTCCTACATCTGCCCTCCTAGTGCTGGGATCAAGGGTGTGTGTCACCAAGCCTGGCCACACTTAAGATTTTTCTGATATGAGGCAACTAATCTTTTAAGTTTATGTTATGAAGCTCTTATATATTCAGCAAAAAAAAGACAATTCAGAAATACAGTCTCCATTCTATCCTGGCTCTCCTGTAAATAACCATTATTTAAGTTTTTTTCTCATAACATTTTTTAAAGCTAGGTTAGTTTTTACTTTGAGTGATATAGAGACTTGTCAGAGAGATTAAAGCCATAGTTAATCTCTAAGCCCCATTTTCTTGAAGAGCATCTACTTCTTCCATTAAACTTAGCTATTTTTCAGGTCATAAATGAGCTTTTTTAAATATTTACTTATTTGCAAGCAGAGAGAGAGAGAGAAGAGAGACAGAGAGAATGAGCGCACCAAGGCCTCCAGCCACTGCAAAGGAACTCCAGATGTATGTGTCACTGCATCTGGTTTCATGTCAGTACTGGGGACTCTAACCTGGGAATTGAGACTGGGTTATTGGGCTTAATATCTCCTTTCCCTCTTACAGAGTTGTGAATACTCCCTAAAGCTATCAGTAGGTTGGGAAGAACCAAAAAGAGAAGAAGAAACAATATCTAGGATTAACTTCTTAGCAAATGTCGTTGCTATTTGCCAGGACTAATTGAATTGTATTTTACCTTGGACAGATTTCACAGAGATGATGAGAGCCCTGGGATACCCTCGACATATTTCTATGGAAAATTTCCGCACACCCAATTTTGGACTTGTTTCCGAAGTACTTCTCTGGCTTGTGCAAAGGTTGGAACTGTACTTTATAAAGTCCCAGGATAAATACTCAGTTTTATTCATTAACTAACTGGAAATCAGATACTGTTGTGATTTAAAAAAAAAAGGGGGGTATGGTACAATTTGATCATGACATATGAGTGTAGCCTGTTAAAAATCAGCTGAGGGGCCGGGCATGGTGGTGCACGCCTTTAATCCCAGCACTTGGGAGGCAGAGGTAGGAGAATTGCTGTGAGTTCAAGGAGTGAATTCCAGGTCAGCCTGAGCTAGAGTAAGACCCTACCTCGAAAAACCAAAAAAAAAAAAAAAAAAAAATCAGCTGAGGGGATCGGGATGATGGCTCAGCAGTTAAAGGTGCTTGCTTGCAAAACCTGATAGCCTGGGTTCAGTTCCCCAGCATCCATGTAAAACCAGATTCTAAGTGATACAAGCAAGAAAACCCGTGACACTCATACATACTTACACACATAAATAAAGACATAAAAATTTTTCAAAAATCAGTTGAGTTTAAAGAACATTGTGGGAGGTGACTTTGTCATTAGGATGCTAGTAGGTTTTGCTCTTCATCCCCTCACCACAAAGTGACAAGACTTCCTTGCACACTCAAAGTGTATTGGATTAGAAATAAGTTCTCATTGTATTAAGGACCTGTAGTAAATATTTTACATGCTGCTACACAAAAAATTCAGGCTCCATGAGATCTGTTCTATATTCTCCTTTGTTCTTAAATGTAAATGCTATTCTTATCTTGCAAATTACACGAAAGCAGACTAAGAGCCATAGTCTACTGCCCCTGGTGAATTATCAGTAAATCAAAATCCAGTCAACCACTGCTGCTTCTTAGAGTATTCTGCTTGACCCGAGGGCCTATTTTGTTTTCTGGGGGTCAAAAGCTGTCTATTCTGATTATTTTTTGATTCTGATTATTTTCATGAAACTCAGAGGTTGAGAGATTTAATTTTGTAAGCTGAGCCCTATATTTGTTTTATAAATTGCTTAAACTCATTCTGAGGTAGGGATTTGCTTCCTGAATCTTTTATTTTTATTTTTTAATTTTTTAAATGTATATATGTATGTATGTATGTATGTGTGTGTATATATATATATATATATATAGAGAGAGAGAGAGAGAGAGAGATAGAGAGAGAGAGAGAGAGAGAGAGAGAGAGAGAGAGAATGAGAATGGGTGCACGAGGGCCTCCAGCCACTGCAAATGAACTCAATACACACGCGTCCTCTTGTGCATCTGGCTTTATATGGGCACTGGGGAATCGAACTCTGGTCCTCCTTCATTGCAGGCAAACGCCTTAACTGCAAAGCCATCTCTTCAGCCCTCCCTGGGTCTTTTAAAGTGTTGCTTTTGAAGTTCTTAATCTTACTACCTTAGTTGGCTACCCAGGTACCCAGGTGAGGTTTGTGTTAGCAGTATACTGTCTGAGTTGACCACTTTATTATTTTTTTTCCTGAGGTAGGCTCTCACTCTAGGCCCAGACTGACCTGGAACTCACTCTGTCCAAGGCTGGCCTCGAACTCATGGTTATCCTCCTACCTCTGCCACCCAAGTACTAGGATTAAAGGTGTGTACCACCACCCCTGGTTCTTTCTTATTTTAAAAAATATTTATTTATGAGAAAGTGGTGTGTATGTGGGGATGGGGATTGGGTGAGGGAGGGGGAACACCAAAGCCTCCTGCCACTGCAAAGGCCTCCAGAATGTGCCACTTTGTGCATCTGGCTTTATGTGGGTACTGAGCAATTGAACTCAAGCCTTTAACTGCTGAGCCATCTCTCCAGCCCCAGTTGACCACTTTCTATCACTTTTTTTTTTTTTTTGAGACAGGGTCTTGCTGTTTAGCCCAGGCTGGCATGAAACTGGAGGTGATCCTCCCTCCTCTGCCTTCCAAGTGCTGCAATTTTAAGTATGTGCCTCTACACCCAACTTTTTTTTTTTTTTTTTTGGACACAGTCTCACTATAACCCAGTCTGGGCTCAAATCTTTTTTTTGTTTGTTTGTTTTGTTTTTCGTGGTAGGGTCTCGTTCTAGTCCAGGCTGACCTGGAATTCACTATGTTCTCAGGGTGGCCTTGAACTCACAGCAATCCTCCAACCTCTGCCTCCCGAGTGCTGGGATTAAAGGCGTGCGCCACCACGCCCGGCTTGGGCTCAAATCTTATGTATCCAAGGATGAATTTGAACTGATCCTCCTGCCTCCACCTTCCAAGTGCTACAATTATAGATATGTGCCAACACTTTGGGCTTTTCTTCCATAGACTTTCATGCTTATTCTCTCTCTTATAGGTATGAGCCACAGACTGACATCCCTTTTGACACTGACTGTGAACAAGACCGAGTTTTCTTCATTAAGGCAGTTGCCCAGTTTATGGTTAGTTCAATTATTTTGTGGAGTTACAAGGTCAAGTAAAATTAGAAAAAAAATGGATCCTAATTAGGGCCGCTTCTGAGTTGAGTAATTGAGTTGATTTCCTAAATCCATCCCTTTACCAGGTTTCTGTGATGCCATTTCACCATGTTTTTGTAGGGGAGTATGAGGGAGGTTCTTGGTTTTTAATTTGTTATTTTTTAATAATTCTAATAATTCTTGGATAGGTAATGTTTTAAAGTTTAAGAATTTTAAAAATCATAAACTCATGTAGAGTGAAATGATTTCTACCAGATCTGTTCTAGGTCTAGTTCCACTCTCATTAGCCATTATTTTAAGTCGATAAATTGGTCCCAGATTTTGATTATGTATATTTAAGCAAATAGAATGTATATTATTTAAAAAAATATTTTTATTTACTTATTTGAGAGAAAGAGAGTGAGTATGGGCACACCAGGGCCTCGTACCACTTCAAATGAACTCCAGATGCATGTGCCATTTTGTGCATCTGGCTTTACGTGGGTACTGAGGAATCAAGCCTGGCCTAGCAGGCTTTAGCAAGTCTAACGACTGAGCCATCTTTCTAGCATCCAAGAATGTATATTCTTTTTCCTTCCTGTTACATACATGGTAGCATGCTGTATGGATGGCACTGTGTAGCAGTATCTTGCTTTCTTCACTTAATGGTATATTTTGAAGAACTTTACAAATGCATATAGAATTTCCTTATACTTACACTTGAGTAATAATATTACTTGCATGGGTATGCATAATTGATGTTACTTATGTAGCTATTTAGGTGGTTTTCAACTTCTACTCTTTTTTTAAATATATATTTATTGTCCATAATGAGTTACATTATTTAGTGGGATTTTTTTTAAACTTCTACTCTTTGAAACAATTCTTTAACACATAGCCTATACATTTCATTTTGTATGTGTATGAATGTATTCTAGAGTAGTTTTTAGGATTGGAATTGTTGGGTCAAAAGATATGTATAGTGTATGCATTGTGCCCGTGCTGATTCCTGTGGTGGCTGGAGCTGAACGTTGGGTATCCTGTTCTATTGTTCCGGCTTTATTTTTTTTTTTTGGGGGGGGGTGGAGTGTTCACTCTGTAGCCCAGGCTAGCCTTAAATTCTTGGCAGTCTGTGGGACCCTGATTAGAGGCACAGAGGACACAGGGTTAAAGGAAAATTGAGACTGGCCTGAATCCCCGATTATCTCATCCTGAGACCAGTAGGAGTTTGGCTGTCTCCTTCCCTCCCCAAACCTCGAGCCACCTTGTGGGTCCCAGCAAACCATGATAAGTCCAGGCACTTTAAGGCCTGAGTTTATTGAAGTTCACATAATTCAGCTATAAGGTGATAACAGGGCCCAGACAACAAAAGCTTATCTATGCAGCTGGCCCCAACAATCCTTTCATGAAACATCCACAGACCACTTTGCCCCCACCAATCCCCTTGCCGCTTATGCCCCTGCCTCTCCTTTTCCTTCTAAATAAAAGCAACCCTCCCCAACCTAATAAATGAGCTCTTCACTGCAATTGCCTCCCGAGAGTTCTTCCTCTCATTGGCTCACTGCTATCCCAAGACTCTGTCAACACAGCTCCGTGGATAAACAGGGAGTTGACAGCAGTCTGCCTACCTTCCCTTCCTAAGTACTGGGATTAAAGGCATGTGCCACCATGCCTGCCTCCATTCTTACTTGACCCAGAGTCTCTCTCTCTTTTTTTGTATTTTTTTGTTTTGTTTTGTTTTTCGCGGTAGGGTCTCACTCTAGCCCAGGCTGACCTGGAATTCACTATTTAGTCTCTGGGTGGCCTTGAATTCATGGTGATCCTCCTACCTCTGCCTCCCAAGTGCTGGGATTAAAGGTGTGTGCCACCACGCCTGGCTAGAGTCTCTTACTGATTCCAGAGCTTTTGTTTTACTTTGTTTTTTGCAAGGTCCAGCAATTCTCTGGTCTCTGCTCTTCATAGGACTGGGGCTACAGACACTTGTGGCCACACCCAGCTGTTGATGTGGGTCCTGGAGATCAAACTTGAGTGGTCTCTAGGCCTCCTTGGGCCTTCATGCTTGCACAGGAAGTGCTCTTAACCACTAAAACCATCTCTCCAGCCCAATTTTGGTATCTTTTACCAAATTGTTCTCCACAAAAATATGAGGCACTTAGATGTTTTATCCTTAATTATGGGATTATATCACAATTGTTGGCAAATTACTTACATGAGGTTTGTTTCAGACATAAACCTGAATCAGGGTGTGGTGCTGCATCTTTGTAATCCCAGTGCTATGAGGGTGAAGCAGGTGGATCGAGGGTTTGAATCCTGCCTGGGCTACATGGTTAGTTCTAGGCCAGCCTGGGTTACATGGTGAGACCTTGTTTGAAGAAAAAACTGTGTATGTGTCTGTGTCTCAAAACAGGCCACAAAGGCACATATAAAACTCAATACGAAGAAGCTTTACCAAGCAGATGGTTATGCAGTGAAAGAACTGTTGAAGATCACATCTGTCCTTTACAATGCTATGAAGACCAAAGGCATGGAGGCCTCTAAAGTAGGGGAGGAAGATACTAGCAAATTCAAGTTTGATCTTGGCTCCAAGGTAAGTGTAATGATGAACTTGTGGAGAAGGAATGTTTATTTATCAAATTTGGTAGACTTTCAGCACTGCTTTCTTTATTGCTTGACTGAGCAGAGTTGGTCAATTTGTGGTGGTGCACACGTTTAATCCCAGCCCTCAGGAGGCAGAGGTAGGAGTTGGAGGCCACCCTGAAACTACATAGTGAATTCCAGGTCAGCCTGGGATAGAGCAAGACACTACCTTGAAAAACAAACAAAAAGCCTAATAATTTCCAGGTAATGTTCAAGCACTGGGAATACAGGGACAAACAAGAGAATAGAAATCCTGTCTCCTGTCAGTTAGGGATATCAAGCTGAACCAATAGTGTTAAAGATGTGAAAGGTCTTATGCAGTCAGTGTCCTAGAGAACAGCAGAACAAGAGGTAGAGGTGGAGCATCCTGGGGGGAGCTGTTAAACAGGGCTGTCAAAGAGGTCTCTTGCATTGGATGGCTTCTCAGCAGAGATCTGAGGGAAGTAACAGGCCATGCAGGTGACAGGTGGGGAGGAGTGTCCCAAGATGAGATTGCACTTTATGTATTTGAGGAAAAGAAGAGGCCCTATGGTGGGAGCTAGGAGGGCTTGTGAGACCCATTAAGATGTCCAAGTAGAGATGCTGAGCAGATTGGTGTTGGATGAGGCTGGAGCTAGGGGTCAGGAGGCCTCAGTACAGAAGTGGGATTAAAGCCAGAGGGTTAGGAATGCCTATAGGAAAGGACACAACTGAATTCTGGACTATAACGCTGTTGAGAAATAGGAAAAGTAAAGGGTATCCTACAAAGATGTGGGTACTTGCTGTCAGTTGGGTAGAAAAATCAGCTAGAGTAGAAGGGATGGTACCTTGGGGCTTAGTAGAAGCTGGAGCTGAAGGGGGAGCATTAGGTCCCTAAGGAGCAAAGAAAGGGGAAGGAAGTCATCTTCCCTCTTAAGGAGAGCTACTGCTGGTGGGTTGAAAATTAGATAAGGGAGTTTATTGTTTAGAAGAGAGAAAAGAAGTGATAAGATGCAAATATTTATGTTTGATCTCTGGAAATTTTAGCATATTTAACAAAGAGGGACATGCACACCCTAAGAAAGAATCCAATATGTCATAGCTGCTGGCATCATCTTCCTGGTCACCCAGGAGATTGTAAGTACTAGTGGATGTGACCTCACCTGAGCTGTATAGGATGGGGTACAGATGAAGGCTAAACATGGGCCTCTGTGATGGCAGTAGGCTGTGTCCTCAGGTTGCCTCTTCTTTCATTCTACTGTTAGAGGACCCAGTGTGACCGAGGAAGCATGTTAGCTTTCTCTCACCTTTACTTCCTGATTGTAGATTCAGTTTGGCTTTTGTCTTTCTGAGAGGCTAGAGACTAGGTATTCTGAAATTGGTTTCATTTGTACTTACTTAAGTCAGTGTTTCCTAAGCACATGACCTGGGAGACAGGAGGATCACTGGGGCTTGCTGGTCAGCCAGTTTAAAAAAAAAAAAAGGTGGGCTGGAGAGATGGCTCAGCGGTTAAGGCACTTGCCTCCAGTGCCTAAGGCCTCAGGTTCAATTCCCCAGTACCCACATAAGCCAGACCCACAAGGTGGTGGCCCTAGTGTGTTCTGTCTCTCTGTCTCTCTCCCTCTCTCTCTGTATCTCTGCTTGAAAATGAATAAATAAATAAAATATTTTAAAAAAATGGTGAGCACCAGGCTCAGAGATTCTGCCTCAGGGAACTAAAGTGGAGGACACGCAAAGTCCTGGCCTGCACATACCACATACAAGTACATCACTGGAATAAAACCTGAGGGTTGTATTTTTGCTATTTTTCTTGCAGATTGCAGATTTGAAAGCAGCCAGGCAGCTTGCTTCTGAAATCACTGCCAAAGGAGCATCTCTGTATGACTTGCTGGGCAAGGAGGTTGAGTTGAGGGTAAGCAGTGTTCACATAAGGAATGCAGATTCTCTCTTTCAGGTTTTCTTTTTAAAAATATTTTATTTATTTATTTACTTGAAGGAGAGAGTGTGAGTGTGAGAGAGAGCACCAGGACCTCCAGCCACTGCAAAGGAACTCCAGATACATGAGCCACCTTGTGCATCTGGCTTTATGTGGGGAATTGAAGTCAGTTCTTTCTGCTCTATAGGCAGATGCCTTAAATGCTGAGCCATCTCTCCAGCCCTTTTTTTGGTCTTTCTGTTGTAATGTCTCACTCTAACCCAGGATAACCTGGAGCTCACTCTGTAGTCCAAGGTTGGCCTTGAACTCATAGTGATCCTCCTACTTCTGTCTCCCAAGTGCTGGAATTAATGGCGTGCATGAGCATACCCATCTCAGGTTTTCTTTTTAAAAATTATTTATCTGGGGCTAGAGAGATGGCTCAGTGGATAAAGTGCTTGCCTGCAAAGCCTAATGACCTGGGTTTAGTTCTCTAGTACCCACTCAAAGCCAGATGCACAAGGTGGTGCATGTGTCTGGAGTTTGATTTCAGTGGCTAGAGGCCATAGTGCACCCATTCTTCCTCTCTCAAATAAATAAAATATTTAAAAAATATATTTATTTGTGTGTATGGATGTGCCAGGATCTCGTGTTGCTGTGAATGAACACCAGATGCTTGCACACTTTTGCACCTGGCTTTATGTGGGTAGCTGGGGGGTTGTACCCAAGCTAACAGGCGTTGGAAGCAAGCACCTTCAACTGGTGAACCATCTCCCCAGCCCCCAGTTCTTATTTTTCTTTTTTTTTTTTTTAATTTATTTATTCATTTTCAAGCAGAGAGAGGGAGAGAGCACCAGGACCACCACCTTGTGTGTCTGGCTTATGTGGGTCCTGGGGAATTGAACCCGGGGCCTTAGGCACTGGAGGCAAGTGCCTTAACCGCTGAGCTATCCCTCCATACCAGTTCTTATTTTTCAGTTTTGTTTTATAGATCATCCAACTTTACTAAACTGTATCTGACTGAGTGGATGTGGGAAAGTGATAGAGGATGAAAGTTCCTCTTCATCCTAGTGGACACTGGTACACTGGTTTTAAATATCCTTAGGTTCTAGTTCAGGACTGGCAAGCATATGACTTCGGACTGTGGCCATCCTCCTTGTGCCTCTTCCCAGCACGCCTCTCAAGAGTGCTCTCATCCTGTGTCTGCTGCCCTGCAGACTCACCCAGGGACCTTTACCAAACTCCAGAGACCTGGCTTTCATTCAGATGTTATTATGGAATGTGACCTATCTAGGTGGTCACTCCTAAGCAATTGGAATTAATGTAACTGGAACTTATTTGTAATCCCATATCAGCCACAAAGTATGCATCACTCATTCCATTTAAAGCAGTTGTTTAGCTGGGCATGGTGGTAGATGCCTTTAACCCCAGCACTCCAGAGGCAGAGGTAGGAGGATCACTGTGAGTTCAAGGCCAGCCTGGAGCTACAGAATGAGATCCAGGTCAGCCTGGGCTAGAGTGAGACCCTACCTCAAAAACAACAACAACAATATAACAACAACAACAAAAACAATATAATAAAACAGCTGTTTAACTGTGTTGTTTCTAAACTTTGGGAATATTGGACTCATCCCATGTTCAAGTTGTCCTTATACTGTGATTGAACATGCCTATTGAGAACCAGGCATCAAAATTTCTACCAAACAGCAGTTTGGGAACCACTGAGTTAAGAAGACATGCCATGCTGGAGTAACATAGAATGCCTGCCTTCCATTTCCATCCTAGGAACAACCCAAAATGGAGATCTGGGGCAAGGGCTTAGATGCCAGGTCACCACCCTTGTTTTTCGTAGACTGAACTGGAAAAGGTCAGCTAGCAGAACAAAACTGTTAATAGGTTTGCCATCCAATGCAGAGGCATGTGAGGCAACTCCACTCTTCCCGTGTGTTGTATTTACAATTCAGCAGTGCATGTATGTCATACACATTCCCGAGAGACCAGAGACAGGCTGGTTCCATGCTGGTTGATATGTTGAACTTAGGCATCACTGTGAGACTTCACCAGCATCTGCTGGGGCTCTTTGAGTACTGTCCTATAGTAAGTAAGTAGTCAGTGGCTAAACTGTTCCCTATGAAACTGTGGGCCTCTGAAGACAGTGCATCTTAATTATTTAAAATCATGATCTGAGTAAGGACCCCTATCCAGTATTTGGCTGTTGGTTTTGTTTGTTTTGTTTCTTTGTTTTTTTGTCACAGGGTCTCCTGTATAGCCCCAGCTGGCCTGGACCTTGAGATCCTCCTGCCTCTGCCTCCTGAATACTGAGGTTACAGGCCTGGACTATACCGTCTTGCCTTTTGTCAGTGTATGTCCTCATGTACTCATTTAAATTTCATTGAGGACCAACGCCAGTCACAGGCATGGCATCAGGCTCTACTTCCTCAACTCAGTTACAATGCTTACCCTCAGTAACTTTCTACCAAACTAGAGAGATGAGGTATGTTCAACCCAATCATACGGCTACCACTATACTGATCCAATAACCTAAGACTTCACCTCCTAGTATCATTGCATTGTAGATTAGTATTTCAACATGTAATTTGGGGGAGAGACACATTCAGTCTATAGCCAGTCACATTCTGCGTCCGTGTTAAAATCTTGTGTCTCAGATGCTGATTTATATGAACAAAGACCCCCTTGATTGGGTTATGATTAATGTTTGTGCAGGTCCAAAGTTGC
>PVHP010018842.1:0-32613 GCA_004024765.1 Zapus hudsonius
TTCTTTCTTTCTTTCCTTCCTTCCTTCCTTCCTTCCTTCCTTCCTTCCTTCCTTTCTTTGGTTTTTCGAGGTAGGGTCTCACTCTAGCCCAGGCTGACCTGGAATTCACTATGGAGTCTCAGGCTGGCCTCGAACTCATGGTGATCCTCCTGCCTCTGCCTCCCAAGTGCTGGGATTAAAGGCGTGTGCCACCACTCCCGGCTCAGGTGTCTTTCTTGATTGCACATCCCTCACTTGAACCCAGAACTTGCCCAGGGGATCCCCTGTCTCTGTCTTCAGCATGCTGGGATTTCAGTCAGCTGCCATGTACACCCACATGACATTTCTGGGGACACTGGGGGTTGCAAAGCTGGTTCTCTGCTTGTGCACCAAGTGCCATCTCCCCAGCTCTGTGGATAGAATTTTTAAAGAAGGTGGAGAGAGAGAGAAGGTAATTTCATTACTCAAATTGGTGTCTTAAAAAACAAACAAGACAACAACAAAAAGACTTATCAGGCCAGGTGTGCTGGTGCACACCTTTAAACCCAGCATTTGGGAGGCAGAGGTAGGAGAACTGCTGTGAGTTCAAGGCCACTCTGAGGCCACATAGTGAATTCCAGGTCAGCCTGGGCTAGAGCAAGACCCTACCTTGAAAAATAAAGCAAAGCAAAGCAAAACAAAACCAAAATGACTGCCAGGCAGGGTAGGGCCTGTCTGATGTCTAGGGCGATAAATCAAGAGTTTGGGCTGCAGGGCTCCTCGGAGGATGGTCTAACATTCCTGGGAGCCATCCTTGGTTCCAACTTCCTTTAGGGATTCCTGGATTCCCTGGTGTTCAGTCCAAGCCTGCGCCTTTCAGAAGCCATCCTTACTGTTGCAAGAGGCAACATCCGTCAAGCAAGACAAGATGCCTGCCAATTATGTGAAAATGTCAGCAGAAAGAGGCAGATGACTTCTTGCATTATTTGAATAATTGCTCTGCTTTCTGGAAAAATCTATGGCACTCAGCCTCAGAGTAAATGAACCAACTTTAGCCTCACGAATAAAATGAAAAAAAGAAAAAGCACCCAAAACCAAGAGAACTGAGGCCAGAAGTTATAATTTATATATTTATTTACTTTTTAAAAAATATTATATATATACACACATAGAGAGAGAAAAATAATCAGACAGAAAGAGAGAGGGCCTCTAGCCACTGCAAAAAACTCATGTGCCACCATCTTGCATTATGTGGGTACTGGGGAATCAAACTCAGTCCTTAGGCTTTGCAGGCAAGTGCTTTACCCACTGAGCAATATCTCCAGCCCCTGCTTACTTATTTCTTTTGTCAGAGAGTCATATGTATCTCAGGCTCATCTCAAACTCACTATGTAGCCTAGTTACCTTGTAGTAACTTTGAACTCCTGATCATTCAAGCTGGGATCACAGGCTTCCCAGGATTTCGCATATTTGAGGCAACACCCCTACCTACTGGAGACTGGGCTGCATTCCAGCCCCTGGCAGGATTTAGAGCTCGGGCTGCACGTGGGTCCCTGCTGAGGTTGGTGGCTTTCTCAGGTACCCTTTGTTCAGAAGAGCTGGCTTTCTGCTCACTCCCTGCACACTCCTCTGTCAAAACTGTCCTCATGCTTGAAGAAGTGTCCATGACAAGTAACCCTTCTTATCCTTCATGCTTCCTTTGGCAGCCTCTCCAGACTGTGGAATTTTCCTGTCTCCTGCCCTCCTCCTCTCTGCTGGCTCTTAACACACTTCTGATTTTCCTTGTACTTATGAAGGCATCTGATGCTCACCTACTGCAGCGTCCACGAGGGGCAGGAGAGGTGGGATTTTATCCACCTCTGGGTCCTCACACCCTTGCACAGTGACAAATCCCGAGGGGACTCTTCTACCTGGTGGATGAAGAAAATCACTGTCCGTCCAGGCACAGGTCTGAGTTCATTACCTGTGGTCCAGAGAGGGGACCACAGAGACCTGCCCTGAACCACATGGCAAGCAGTGAATGAGCTGAGAGAAACTGCCCTACTTGCAACCTCTGGGTTTGCTATGTCTTGCTGTTTTAGTGGCCACATTCCAGAAAGTACCAGTCTCTGTGGGAACATGTACCAGCTGCACTTCGCCAGCCTTAAGTCTGGGCTTTGATGGACAGATGTGAGGACAGATGAAGCAGCTGTGGCATCGCTAGCTGCTGGCCTGGGTTTCATTCACGATGATCATTTTGTTTCCTCTGCACTTGACAGTGTGGCCACCGGGTACCCAGGATCTGGTGTTTCACGGAGAGGCTGCCAAGAACCTCTGTGGAGGAGGGCAGAGGCATGGCCCCACAGCACACCCCTCAGCTGGCATGGTCCTCCTCTTTTTTTTATCCTCCTGCAAAGACAAGCTGCAGCCCAGCCTCCTGTCTTCCTGCCGCATTGCAGGCTGGAAACTTACAGGAAACTTACAGTGAAACACTGCCAATTCCAAGCAGGCTTGACTCCTAGCTCAAGAGCACACACAGCGCTACCTGGATGTCACCTGCAATTCTTGCCCTTTTGCCTCCTGTCTGTCTGCTAGTAATGCCGAGGGTGGAGAATATGGTTGGCAGTTGGTCCCTTTCCTGTCCAGGTTCGTGTCCTCACCTTTCCACTGGAAACTGAGTGACCTTGGGCCTGTTGTTGGACCTCTCTGAGTCTTTGCCTTTGACTTTTGTAAATGTTAGAATGGAATTACTGATAATACCTACCTCCTAGGGATGATGAGGGGTCATATGAGGTGGCATGGGGTGGGGTGATCACCTTCCTTGAACCTAACAGTCATTCATCCTTGGCATTGCCTGGCCTACAGGCACTCTCCCCTGTCCAAATTCTGATTCTAATAATAATTTTTTTTTGATTCTAATAATTTTTAACATGGCAGGCCAAAACGGCTTTGGAGGTAACAACACAACTTGTACAAGATTAAGCAGTTTGCCTATAGTTCTGAAGATATTTGGGAATTACCCTTTATAAAAACAAACAAACAAATAAACAAACAAACAAACAACCCCACAGAATTTGGGCCAGGAGCCCTGAGTGAAACATTGCCCTTGCTTCCTCTTCACTGAGAGACTAGGGCCTGGGCACTTGACCTCTCTGGGCATCTATGTCTGCAGGCCCAAAGCCATGACCTCAGTGGACCAGAGCAGGGATGGTCACGATAAGCACTTCTCCACAGTGGGGCCGCACACGTTGTAGGAGGAGGAGCTGATGGAAAGTACATCCTTGCCTTCCTCTGATCAGGAGTCATTATAGGGACATTCTGTTTCTATCCATAACATCACCTGAGAGTTTAAATAAGATCATTCCTGTCTTCTTTAGCAGGTTTAGTTCCTCCCGGGAAGACCTTGAGAAGTCAAGTCTTCATTCTGAAGGACGCAGCTCCTTGCACAATACAGGACTCAGACAGCCGGCCGATGAGGACACTGACTGCCTTTGAGTCATCAGTAATGCCTTTGCTGGCTTCTGGCAATGCGAAAAATATACCACTAGAGCTCCAAATACAGTTCTCAGAGCAAACAACAAACAAATATTGAGAAATTCCCCCAAATGCTCTCTAAAAATGCCTGTAGTACTCAACAGTCACACACTATGCCCTTCCCAGGCTTGGGACGACCTCCCTTCTTATAATTACAAGGCTGCTATTCTTTGAGAGCTTGCTCTCAAAGCTTCCTTAGGAAACCCTCCTTGATTTCTGTAGCCAGGCATTGTAAAAGGCCAATATCTGGCTGGAGAGATGGCTCAGCACTTAAGGTGCTTGCCTGCAAAGCCCCCCCCTCCCCGCCCTCTCTGCTTAATGATTTTCATAGCAGGGGCTGGGAGCTGGTCTAGTTCACCTATGCAATCCTGACAGTGCGGAGAAGTGAATTCATTTAAAGGAGAGTGGACATTGTCCCTCTGGGTGGGTACAGAGCAGCTGAAGCCCAGGGTGGAGAGGGAGGTGCTTTGTGAAGAGAGGACGCAGGAGCGGAGTCCTGGGCTTTTCCCTTCAGGCTCTGCAACCCCTTCCTTATTCTCATTGAAATCTATCCATTTCCCTGAGCCAGGCTGACCACCTTGGGTCTCCACATCTTCTCTTGCTTCTCCACCTGGACTGCACAGTAGAATTTCAGGAGAGATTAAATAAATAAATAGAAAATGGAAATCTCAATGGCCAGGCTGCAACAAGACAGTAGCAAAGAGAATGAGGTGCAGGCATCTGCAGTTTATTTCTTTATAATCCTCCAAATAATTCCAAGGTACAGTCAAGACTGGGGGCCTCTCCCCAAATCCAGTGGTGCCTCAAAGTCCTGCATCCACCAGTCAGCCAGAGGAGCTGCTGAAAGACAGTCCTGGGCCTCAGCCCTGGAGTTGGTTTATTTTTTCAACATTTTAATTTATTTTTTTGCAAGAAGAGAGAGACAGACAAAGATAGACATAGAGAGACAGAGGTGCGGGAAGGCCCCTAGCCACTGCAAACAAACTCCAGATGCATGTGCCCCCTTACATGAGTACTGGGGAATCAAACTCAGGTTGTCAGGTTTTGCAGGCAAGTGTCTTAACTGCTGAGCCATTTCTCCAGCCCTGGAGTTTTGACTTAGAAGGTCTAAGGTTAGCCTCAAGCATCTGTCCTTGTCCCAGGTTCTGGCGATGCCACTGAGGAGGAGGGGGGCGAGAACCTAGCCCCCAAAGGTCATGGCTGTCTGCTCATCTTCCTTGAACACACATTTGCTTCGGTGACTCTCTGGGTCCACACTAGTAACTTTCCATTCTCCTTGGCAACGGAGGCTGAGCTCCTCATCAACAATGAGGGACCTGTCACCATCATGCCCCGGGACAGCTTTCCAGCCTCATCCTCAGGCTCTATGGTGCTCCTGAGGTCCCAGACACTATGGACCTCTAGGCTCTTAAACAGACTACGTTCTTCTAACCTTGACCCCTGGTTGATGAGCACGCTCTCCCTCAGTTATCATCTGCGTCTAACCAACTCGGAATTGTCCATCTATGTACCAGCTGATCTTGCTTCTCAAGGAGACAAGGTCATTTTCTCTAGGTTCCCCAACGTACCCCCTCACTGGCCACCCTTATCACATCTGCAGGATACATCTTTAGTGGGTCCTGTGAGACTATAAGTGCCTCAAAGGTGAACGTCTTATTTTTTTATTTATTCAAGTGCAGGTAGAGCAAGGGAGAGAGAAATGGAGAGAGGGGCATGCCAGGATCTCTTGCCACTGCAAATGAACTCCAGACACATGCCACTTCATGCATCTGGCTTTATGTGGGTACTGGGGACTTGAACCTGGGCCAACTTGCAAACAAGTGCCTTTAACTGCTGAGCCATCTCTCATGTCTCACCCCCCTCCACCGCGTCTATCCTGTTCACCATAGAAATCTGTGGTGATTAATATATGGGTAAGCAAGTAGGAAATATTTACACAGCTAAATTTGGGACAGAATTAATTTATGGGCAAAAGGTGCACAAACACAGATTTGCAATCATGGCTTTAGGGAAGGTATAAGCACACACAGTGGGATGGGAGAGGCTATCATTTTAGTCTATATAAATCACAGAACTGCTCATGTCCATTAGGATGGTGGGATAGTGTAATTTCCAGGGAATATGGGATCTCTCTGATACCCATTCCTGGGACATGCTTGGCAAATGCTCTACCATGGAGTCAGAGTACTTAGCTTTTTACTAATTTCTGTAATTCTATTTAAATAGATGATTTAATTTAATAAGAAATGGCTACTTTTTCCCAAGTCAGAATAAGTGATTCAACTAGCTTGAATAAGAGAGGTGTGAGCTAGTGGAAACTCTGTGAGTCTCATCTGGAAATTGAAAATATAATTGTTTCACTCATTATTTAAATACATACTCCAAGGAAGGTGCAGTGGCTCCTGCTATAATCTCAGCCCTTGGAAGGCTGAAGGAGGAGGATCACCATGAGTTTAGCTAGCCTAGGCTACATAGTGAGATATAGGCAAGCCTGAGCTACACCGAGAGACCCCAAATCAAGAAACTGCTACAACTCCCCCTGCCCAGTAAAAAATCCTATATTCATTAAACAACTTTGTTTCAGGTACTGTGCGAGCAGGGTATTCAAAAAATTTGATATCTTCCAGGATTCTTTCCTAAAAACCAAGTGTTATTTTTCAAGTAAATTATTTTTTAAATAATTCGAGTACTGTACAAGTATAAATGGTTATTTTCCTTGCCATTGGCTCACGGGTGTGTGTGCACTCACTGGGGATTGGACTCAGGACATCACACTTCTTTGGGTACATGCTCTGTCACTGTGCTATACCCAGCCTGGGCATTAGTTATTATTTGTAATTAATTTCTGTGGTTCTGAGGCTCAAGCCCATTCCTGGCACATGTTAGATAAGTGCTCTACCACTAAGTCAGAGTATTTAGCTCTTACTGATTTCTGTAATTCTATTTAAATAGATGATTCAATTTAATAAGAAATGGCTACTTTTTCCCAAGTCAGAGGTGATTTTATTCTCTGGAGCCTTTGGAATAAATATTACAGGAAAAAAAATCTTTTTTGCATTGAACAGTTTTTTTCCTCTCTCAGTATACATGGTTGAAAAACAATTTATAAATGACAAAAATAATGTGCTCCATAGGAAGCCCAGATAAATTCAATGGCATCTAAAACACCTGTAATAAAATGAACACTTTTGCTAAATATTCCTGCCATTTATTTTGAGGGGAAGTGGAATTCATTTTCAAATACTGATAAGACAGTGTAGAAGTTACTCACAAGGTCAAACTGAAATCAAGTTTCTCAGCTTCTGCAATCATGGCTTTAGGGAAGGTATAAGCACACACAGTGGGTGGGGAGAGGCGAGCATTGCAGTCTATATGAATCACAGAACCGCTCATGTCCTTTAGGACGGTGGGGTAGTGTAATTTCCAGGGCATATGGGGTCTCTGGAACTCACAGCTGTTTCCTTTGAGCCACATGTCACAGATATGACACGCATTCCAGACTTGGGCTGATTATCATACTAGTAAGTACCTGCTAGAAACTGGGTCTCTTCACAAGTCCACCCATACGTATCACTATCCCATCTGGCCTGCCCTCAATCTGTGTCTACCATGGTGTCACCATTGTTCAAAGGCAAACAATATTTACAAAGAGTGGGTTTCACCTTGATTAAGACCTGTCAAAGGAACCATCAGTTTCAGGGATCAAATCTATACCTGAGGATCTATCTATCTATCTATCTATCTATCTATCTATCTATCTATCTATCATCTGTCTGTCTATCTATCTGATTATTTTAAAACCAGTAATATATATAATATAATATATTAATTATAATAAATTATAATATAATATATATATTACTGGTTTTAAAAGGGTCAGGGCAAAGGAGAAGGTATTATTAAAAAGAGCTTAGGTGCCAACATTTCTTACAGATGCTGGACAAAGAACTGAAAAAAACAAATTATATTATCAGCATTTAGTAAAAGTTTGTTGGTTACAAAATATTGTAGTGGGTGATGTGGAGATCAAAGGCATCAACTGCATCCATTCTCACATATATGATAACTCTTATTTGAGAGAATACAACAACCTCAAACTCTCGTCCCATTCAGCAGATTTGAGGATTTTGTATTTTGAATGAAGTTGAGGCCACTCATCCATGGCAATCACACACACAAGGAGAATGACAGGATAGACTGAAAATAGTAAATACTAATAAGGTAAATATCAACATGAAATGAATTAATGAGGAGGAATTGAGTCCACAGAGATTTAATCCTGGAATTTCAGTGGTTGAATATAGAAGTGTATTTCTTTCTTCCTCTACTTACTCCCTACTGACTATTGGGGGGCTCCTTTCCAAAAAATCACAGAGGGTTCTGGGCTGAGAAGCACCTCATTTTATACTTTGTCCATCTTACCCTGTGGCTTTCAGGCTTAGGGAAACAGGAGAACATAGAACCAAACCTATTTGCTATGGAACTGTCATGTGACTCTGAGCTCATTGCAGAAGAAGCTAGACTATGTAAGGGAATATAAAATATTTCATAAACATCAATATCTCCACCTAAAGAAAACTATCTGTTAAAGCAGCGACTGGTTAAAGGGCTTTAAAATACAGAATCAATGGTGGACATTATAGAATGACCCTATTCTCACTTTACCTGGCCTGTGCGTACAATGTGACGTTCATTCAAGCTGACTCAAGTAAACACAGATTTTGGCTAGAAGTTGGAACTAGGAGATAGTTATTGAACTGTGTTTGAATGTAAGTGTCCCCATAGTCTTAGGTGTTTGTGATTAAGTTTCCTACTTAGCCCTCAGCGGGTAAAGCTTTTAACATGGGAGCCCTGCAGGAGGAGGTGTGTTGCTGAGGGCAGACTCTGAGTGCAGCTCTTAGGTGTGTTCTGAGCCAGCTTGAACTCTGGTTGGAAGTCTGCCAGTTTCCTCCACCTGATCCTTACAGCTTCCCCTGGAAACTATAAGCCTGAAATAAGCCTTTTTATCCTATAAGCTGCTTTTGGTTAGGTGTTTTGTTCCAACAACAAGAGGGTAACTGAAAAGGTCATATTTTCCACTGAGAGAGAAACTTGCAAACAGCAATATTTTAACACATATAAATTAAGAAAATGTTGACTAAATTACACATATGCAGCCCTGTGGAAGCTCAAGTCCAGTTGGCCCTAGGGCCTTGCAATCTAATTTCTTCCTAATAGAGCTACTGATTTCCCAGGCTGAGGAATGCTTGAGTGGCAGACCACCAGCAAAGCAGATGGCTTTTCAAAATTTCATTTGTAATTCAGACACCAGACAGAGTATCTGCAAAGCCAGTTTTAGGATTAGATAGTGCATTTGTGAATGATGTTGTCCTGTCATATGGATAAAGCTCCTCAGTTGAGTTTTCTTAGTTAAGAGAAAGCTTCAGAAGCACTTTTAGTGAAAAGGATTTTTAGAGATTGTAGCAAACCTCTTCCCCCCTCCCCCCACAAATTACTATAACAGCTGCAAAGGAACATTTATCCAGGAACTTCAATTAACCACCATTACAACTTGGCCTTCACCAAGAAAGCAAACTCCTAAAATGGACTGTGTTTTTTTTAAAAAAATATATATATACACATACATATATATGTATGTATATATATGCCAATATCCTGCCCGCCCTTTAATGTCATACTCCTGGACATAGAATTGATTTTCAAAATGATATCTTGCAGCAAGGTTCATGTTGTATCTTAAGTTAGGAGAGTGGATAAACATAATACTGAGAAATACTTTTAACGTGAGGCAAAACCCAAATGGTTTTAAGGTTAATAGCTCAGCTCATGCCTGATACAAATTGGTGGCTCAGCATGGATTTGATAAGCTATAGCCTAGAAATATTTCATCCTTAAGGTAACAGGGAAAACAGGGAACCCTCAGTAGTCTGAGCTGATTTATGTGGGTTGTGTGTTTGTATGTATATCTGGAGCACACGTGTGTGGATGTGTGTGCATTTCTGCGCTGCATATGCAGAGGTCAACATGGAAGGTCTTTGGAAATAGCTCTCCTTGTTTTTTGTAATTTTACTATGATTTATTGTGAGGGAAGACAGAGAGAGAGAGAGAGAGAAAATATAGGCATATGGGTACATTAAGACCCTCTTGGTGCTTCAAAGGAATTCCAGATGCATGTGCCACTTTGTGTGTCTGGCTTTATGTGGGCATTGGGAAAATGAATTTATGTCAGCAGACTTTCAAGCAAGTGCCTTTAACCTTTGAGCCATCTTCCTATCCCTCTCTACTTTTTTGCTTATTTGTTTTTTGAGACAGGATCTTGTACTGTGAATGTGGAGCTCACATATTTAGCTAGACTAGCTAGCCAGGGAGACTGCCCAGTGGATCCTCTTGGCTCTGCCTCCCCAGGGCAGGGATTACAGGGTGTAACACGAGGCTTAGCTTTCACATGGGTGCTGAATAACCAACTTAGATCCTCATGCATGAGCACCAAGCCCTTTCCCTACTGAGGTATCTCTTATGCTATGTTTTTTCTTTAATTAAAGTGCATCCTCTGTGTTTTTTTTTCTGGAGGGGAGGGAAGTGTGGGGGATTGAACTCAGTGACTTCTGTAAGCTAGGGAGCACTCCTCACCGAGGTAACATTCCTAGCTCCTCTATGCCGATACCACCCAACCTATAAAAGGCATCAGTATCAAGTGTATGAAACAATTACATATTCATCTTAAAATAAGAGAGTAATCTAAAAGCATGAGGTTTGAAGAAATTGCCATGTTTAAATAGATAAGAAAATTCTTTGAAATTAGAAAGGAATGTATTACAGAGATCACTTATTTATTACTGTTTATAATGATATCCTGTTAGATTCTGCAGTCCTTTTCTATCTGGAAAATGTGTGCTCTTTAATATCTTCCTGGGGAATTTGGCCAGAGAGAGGTATCAAATCACAATGCCACAAGGCCCCTGCTGGTTTCTAACGGTGCCTAATGGATTCTGTCTCCAGAGCACAACTTCTGCAGTTGATTTTGAAAATGGCTGATTATAAAATTTAGAGTCAACATATGTAGCCACCCTGCGCTGAGCAAGATAACACCTCAGGTTATAGCCTGTGGCCTAGATGGAAGGGATCTTATACTCCAGACATGAAGTCAGACATGCACAAATAGAGGAGGAAAATCTGAAAAATTCACAAGCTTCCTTCTCATTAATAATTTATCTCTAAGTCAACAAACACTGGCAATTTGTACTGGGCAACTCTGGAGAGATTGGGAATTGAATCCACTTCCCTCTGGAAACACTCTGGACTGATTACCTTCATGACAACTTTGGGTTTATGTCAGGGCAGAGCTGCAGAAATTCAGGGGGAGTTTTCAATGTAAGCTGTGACATCAGCCAGTACAATTTACAACATTACAAAAAAAAAAAAAAGACACTCCATCTCTCCCCTAACCAAAATCCTCCTGCCCTCCTCCCTTAACTATACAAAAAAGATTTAGATTTCATATTAACTCAGACTGGGATTTTTTTTCTTGACAAATCACCATAATTCTTGCCCAAGTGGCAAGTGGGATGCCATGCCTCCCCACCCAAGGAGACACTTGCTAACTAGGGCAGAGGGCCCTGCTGCATCCTGTAAGGACAAGCCAGGCATCATGCACAATTCATAGACCAGCACCTTCCAACAAAGGCGTTAGCCAGTGCAAAATGTCAAGAAGGCCAAGGCGACAAGCCAGGCTGCGGAGGCTGACCTCTCTCTGTCAAGTAAGAGGTTGGCCCTGATGATGTTTGCTTCTGGGGGACACCTGGAGCTGTGAGTGACAGGCAGAACCACTTCCCCATGCTCATCTCCTCACCACTGTTAAGCTTTTCACTATCACAGCTGGGCTGAGATCTGACATAAGTGGAGGCTAGAAAGAGATAAGAATAGGAATTTGATTCAAGAAGGTGTCAGGTTTGCAAGAATAACACAGTGAGCCATCTGTGGCACTTGCTGAGGAAGGTCATTTCTCTGAGAAGTTTAAGACACAGGGAGAGCTCTGCAGTCGGGTTCCTTGTTCCAGAAGAAAGCTCTGGGGAGTGGCCAGAAGCCTTCACTGTCCCTAAGCCTCCTGTCACATGTATGCTCTTAGGGAAAGGGTGGCCCTAAGGCACAGGCACAGCAAATGCCCCTTGATTTAGAAAACTGGACACGCTGTGCAGAAACACATCAGAACAAGAGACGTAGAAAAGCTGGGGTTCGGGCAAAAGCAGGGTCTGTGGGATCCGCAGGCATTGTGGTGCTATACTTGTATTGCTTGTATTGAATTCATTTCAAATATTGAAAAAATTCTTTTGTTCTGGTAAGGAAAAATGTATTTTTCTCTCTTTTTTGTTTCTATTGAATTCCACTTAAAATTTTATTTGCGAGTGTGTGTGTGTGTGTTTGTGTTTGTGTGTGTGTGTGTGTGTGTGTGTGTGTGTGTGTGTGTGTGTGTGTGTATCCCATGTACCATGGCAGCAGAGGGAAGTCATTGATCCTCCCTTTTTGGAAACAGGGTCTCCTTTGTTTTTGCCACTGGATAGGCCAGTCTAACAGGATTCTCCTGACCCCAACTCTGGATGCCACAGGAAAATCAGGATGATAGATCTGTGTTCCACTTTGTGTCTGGCTTCTTGTGGGTACCAGAGAATCAAACTTGGGTCAGCAGGCTTGCAAGAAAGTGCTCCTAAATTCCATTTTAGCTGATGCTTTAGACTTTTCATTACCCCTTTTTCCTAACCGCAGAGGAAGTTACTACTTGATTCCAACATCTGGCCCACACAAATCAAGAGAATGCCACAGCTCATTTTACAGAACTCCTTAAACAGGTTTCTATTCCTGGAAACAGGTGCCTGATGGTGACAGCCCTCTGCTGTCCTTCCTATGACCTTCTTGTCTATTCACCTCCTGTACCCTTATCCTGATAGTATGTGCACCATGTCTAACATTTCCACAAAGAGCAGAAACTTTGCAAGTAAGAACTATGAAATGGCTTCTCTTCTGATCTCTATCAGGGCCCCGAAGAAAGAAAGAAATGACGGTCACGATTTTCACTGTTGGATCAACTTACAAGCAAAACTCTCCGGTGGGCTCTCATTCAAAGCTGTCTGTGCTAGCCCTTGCCACAGAAGCTTGTCTTGAAGACTTGGGTTCCTTGGTGATGGACTCGACTTCAGTGTATCAGTGTCATCTCTGGGACATCTCTCCTTAGTTCTAAATTTTATTCCAGACTTATGTCCATAATAGGTTTGAAAGTATGAAGGTTGATGGGTATGGAAGGAGGGGAAAATGACATTTCAGGGTATTTTTTTTTCCTTCAGGGAACCTCATTTGGAGGAAAAGAGACACTGCTTACATCTGTAGGTTAATTACAGAGTATTTATTTCAGGCCTGTCTTTTTAACTAATGTACTCAAAGTCAGTAAGCAAATCACCAGAGGGAATGAACAGGAACTATTTCTGGAAACACAGGGGATAGAGGCAACTTAGACAGTTGGAGGCTTTTGTCTTTAATAATAGAAATCCTGTTTTGAAGTCTGCAAGTTCTGTGCTTGTGTCTTGGTAGCACAGTGTCAGCATTTCCGGAATGTTGAAAGGAACTGTTACTGCACCTTCTTTTTCTTCTCTTTGATTCTTTCCTTCTTCTCCTCATTAAAATACATTCAGGAGATACTTTAAAATATTTTAGGGCTGGAGTGATGGCTCAGCGGTTAAGGCACTTGCCTCCAGTGCCTAAGGCCCTGGGTTCAATTCCCCAGGTCCCACATAAGCCAGACCCACAAGGTGGTGGCCCTGGTGTGCTCTCTCTCTCTCTCTCTCTCTCTCCTTGAAAATGAATAAATAAAATATTTTAAAAAGTATTAAAATATTTTATTTATTTATTTGCAAGCAGAAAGAGTCAGAGAGAGAGAGAGAGAGAGAGAGAGAGAGAGAGAGAGAGAGAAAGAGAGAAAGAGAGAGAGAGAGAATGGGCACACCAGGGCCTCCAGCCACCGACAAGGAACTCCAGATGCATGCGCCACTTTGTGCATCAAGGTACTGGGGAATTAACCTTGGGTCGTTAGGTTTGGCAGGCAAGCAAGGGCCTTAACCGCTGAACAATCTCTCCAGGAGATACTTTTTCACTATATATTTTACTTTAGAGAAGCTACACTCCCCCCAAAGGCAATGAATCACCGAATGACCAGACGATTCCAGAATGGACTGGAACTTAATTATAAATCCTTGCAAAGAAGCCTAAGTTCTCCTGACTGCCTTGGGTACATGTTTTGGAAGCCTGAGTGACATGAGCAGAACTTTATGGTGGGCTCTCATTCAAAGCTGAGTCTGGGAGGCCCTGCTAGAGAAGCTTGCTTGGAGGGGTTGGGCTCTTCAGTTGTTGCCTCCATGGCTTCCTGTGCAACATGTTAGCACATAGAAATTATCTCTGAGTCCAGAAGGTTCCAGGACTTCCAAGCTCATCTAAGGCAATACTCCTTCACTTTGTTAACTCATCAGAGTTGGAATTGGAGAGGACAGGAAATGAGTTGGACATTTACAAATTCTTAAGAGAGGTGTGTTTCCGGAAAAAAAGCATAACCATGTTCTAAAAGTGATTATACCAGAGAGTTTATTCTTTCCCATCTTTCCACAAATATTAATTGGTCATAAGGCATGCCATGCAATGTATGTGCTAGGCATGAATTGAGTGATCTTTCATGGAATTAACTGTCTAGTGAAGGATGTAAACATCAATGATGTAACTATGCACATTAATGTAAACTTACAAAAAGAAAATTGCCCCAAAGGATGTGGTTTTGTGTAAGAATTCTCCTCTAGCCGTTCTTGAATTGAGAGGTAAAGCTAAGTACAGATTCATGCAGCCACAGAGGAGAACATCTCAGACAAGGAGAGGATGCGGCAGAGTCCTCAGCGGTGTGGCTGGGAGAGGCACAGAGATCAAACCATGCATGCCATTTATGTATTAACTATAGGTCTGAGATCTGTTTCCCTGAACCTCTGATGTCTCTTTTTCTTGGATGGAACAGGTAGAGTCAACATACCTTAAGTCACGACATAAGGGAGAAAGTGTGGTTAATCTACAGATAAGCAGAGGCAAGTAAAATCCTCACATTTCACAATGCTACATAGAATTAGCTCCATTCTAGTTGTGCTTTTCTGTGTGTGTGCATGTGTGTGTTTGCATGTGCATAGACACATATATGTGTGATGTGTGTGCACGTGTGTGTAGAAGCCAGAGGTTGATGTTGGTTATTTTCCTTGATTGATTTCCACTTTATTTATGAAGACAGGTCTTTTGCTTGAGCCCAGAACTCACTGATGGAGCTAGTTTGGCTAGCTACCTTGCCCTGAGGACCCGGTGTGTCCTCCACCTTCCAAGCTCCGGGATTACAGGTGTGCTGCACACCTATCAGAGATTCATGTGGCTTTGGGGATCTGAACTCTGGTCCTCACGCTTACACAGAAAATGCTTTATCCACAGATCCACCATCTCCCTAACCTCATTTGTGCCTTTTTACCTGCCCAGATGATAGAGTTGTTTTCATGATGCTGCCCCAGCTATCTTGCATTGCTGTTCCATAGTAAGTACTGTTCACCTCTTGTGTATTAGTGTCACTTCAAGGTGAACAGTTCTTTAGCACTCTGCACTGTGATGGAATTTTTTAAAATAATATTTTATTTAATTTATTTGCAAGGAGAGAGAGAGAGAGAGAGAGAGAGAGAGAGAGAGAGAGAGAGAGAGAGAGAGAGAGAGAGAGAGGAGTGTGCCCTGGCCTCTAGTTATTGCAAACAAACTCCAGATGCATACACCACTTAGTGCATACACCACTTAGTGCATCCAGCTTTATGTGGGCACCAGGGAATTAAACCCCGGTCATTAGGCTTTGCAGGCAAACGCCGTAACCACTGAGCAATCTCTCCAGCCTGATGGTATCTTTTGCTACAGAGAAATTCCCAGAATGCACTGGACAATCAGGCAGGACTATCATCAATGGCTGGCAATACTGTCATCATTATAAGTCCCCTTTGGTCTCATATTCCTCCCCACATGGTAATGAGCAAAAGATGCTGGCCTCATGCTAGGTTTTAATGACATAACTGTCATAACAGCAATGGCTGTGGGTTGCCACCAAAGACCAGAGCTGATATAGACAAGATATAGACAAGCTGGCAGCCTGGGATCAGCCGACCCACAAGGCCCCAGTCCTGTCACTCAGAACACCACAAGCAGCTTTGTTTATGGAAGAGGAGAGAGCGCATCCATGTTTGTGTAGATTAGGAATGAGAAGGACCAAGATGGGGACTTGCAAATCCCTTCCATCTGCTCTTGTTTCACCAAAGGGCTGATGTCGGAGAACAACTTAAAATGTCGAAAATCCACCCTTCTAGTCAAGGACAACCTGCCCTCAGCATCATTTCATAGGCCTGTCAGTTCACACTGACCTTCCCAAGGAATCCAGGAGGGGCCCACAGGAGGCAGAAAATACTGCAAAATGTCATGGCATCCAAGGAGAAACCATTTCTATGAACAGCCGGGGGCATTTTATTGGGTGATTCTTAACAAGTTCTAAGAAAATGCACTTAACTTCTGTTGATTTAAGAAATTTCTTCTTGCCTTTAATTAAGTGATAAAAAGGCGAATAATCAGGAGGAGAGGCTTCTAAGACCCCAGGATGTCAGACTCTCAGGGCTAAAATGGATTGGATTGAACATTGAACATGTTCAAGGTAATTATCCTGATCTTTCTGTTCAAATTATTTATTGTGTATTTTGAAATCTTTAAAAAAAACTTCAGTATTATGTGCTGAGTTTAATTTCTGCATGATGGGTTGCCCTTCCCTGTTTTTGCTACCTCAGTCTCTTATTATTATAAGTTTTGATTTTTACAACCTACAAAGAATTTCCAAAGTCCATACATTACAGCACTGTGAAGTAAGCAACATTGAAATAAGTCATTTACAGTTGAGGAAATTGAAGCCCAGAAGATATAGACAAATCCCCAGAAAAAAATTGTTCACTTGACCCCTCCATTCAGTCATCCAATAACTGTTTATTAAACACACACTGGTTGGTGCCCAATCCTATGACATTGGTGAGGTAGA
This sequence comes from Zapus hudsonius, assembly GCA_004024765.1. Classification (NCBI taxonomy): domain Eukaryota; kingdom Metazoa; phylum Chordata; class Mammalia; order Rodentia; family Dipodidae; genus Zapus; species Zapus hudsonius. The sequence goes on from PVHP010018842.1 coordinate 16,589, forward strand.
AAGTAGGAAGGTTAGGATTTTTTAAAAAACTTTATATTAATAGCTTCCATAATCATACATCATAAGCCCTTATGATTCCCTCCCCGCCTCCAACAAACTCCTGATGCATGTACCACATTGAGCATCTGACTTATTTGAGTACTTTGGAATGGAATCCAGGTCCTTAGGCACTGGAAGCACGTGCCTTACCTGCTGAGCCATTTCTCCAGCCCATGAGGTTAGGATTTTAAAAAATAAATCTCTTAAGGTTAATTGAGGTTGGTTATTTCTTTGATATAGGCCTATTCAGTTCATTGCAGGATGTTTAGCAATGTATCTGTCAATGGAAATCTGGAGCCACAGTAGTTAAAAATAGCCCTAGACCTTAGTAAATGCCCCCAGCAGGATGGGAACAAAATCACCTTCACTGAAAACCACCAAGTAACTGAATTTTGTGGGCTTCAACCTTGCGTCTCTAAGATGAGTATAAAGGTCTCTACCTAATGGCATTGCTGTAACTCTGGAACTCATCAGTGGTCACAAAGTGGGAGTTGTATACTAATCTCATTCAGGCCATCCAATACTTAAAAAATGCCTACTATGTGCCCCTGGAAACTGGAAGGTGGAGGCGGAGGCAGGTGCCAGCTTCCAAATATGGTATTCCATCTGCTCCACCAGCTGGCCTCTCTGCTGATGTTCTTTCCCGTCTAGGCAACATCTCCTGATGTCCTTGAACTTGCTATCTCTAAACACCTTCCTGTGCAGGCTCTCATCACCCCCCCCACCACCTAAGTTATTAGGAAGCATTTGGGTTTTGAGGGCTCAGGCTGATATCTTAGAGTGCACCATACTGGAGGTCCCTTGGTGTCCCTTCTCATGAACAGTCTACATCACCAAGCCCCCTCCCCCAGATGTCTGGGCAGCATAAGGACTGGTAATCCTGGGACCCAGTGTTCATGGATGGCTGTGGAAGCAGCTGGAGTGATGTGGGGAAAGAGAAGAAGCAAACTCAAAGATGACATTGTCAGCAACTTTCTCAAGATCAATTCCAGGAAAAAAAATCTTTCCACAATATGTATAAGAGCATGACAAATGAAGCCTCTGCTGCCTTCCTTTGTCACTAAGCTGTGGTTTGACAGCTTTCAAGATATTTACTTGTGGAAAGTTTGCTAGTTCTAACAAGGAATCCATCTTGAATAAAGACGGACTTGGCATTTGATTTCCTGCAAGCAATGAAGTATTTTCTCTAGACTCAACAGTCTAATTAATTGTTCCATGCTGCACCTGAGCTGAAGAAAATCCATTTCCTCCTGTTGCTACCTTAGGTGACTTATAAACACGTTCCCTAGAATAGGAAATGTGAATAGGAAAGACTACATACAGTACAATTTAAAAATCATAACATAAACATAATTAAGAAATTATGCCAAAAGAAGAGAGATAAGGATTTCCAACAGATGCGACCGTGTGGAAGGAGAAGAGTATATCAAAGTCCAGAAATCCGGATTGGGCACTAGCCAAGGCTTTTACTTGAATTCCAGTGGCCTAGGGCTCCCCGAGTGATAACTGAATCACTGCTTTATAAAATGTAGTCCTTCCCAGCAGTGGGTTCATAGGGCATAAAGAATCAGCTTGTATTTGGGTAATGTCTTTGTACAGTCCTTTGGATACAAATGAGCTTGACATTCTAGAATTAATTTCTGTCAAGATGCCAAAACTTATCAGAGCGTTGTCCTGGTCTTTTTAAAGCCTTAGATATTGCTTCTGGTTGATCAATTAATTCATACTGACATGCTAATAGGTTCATGAGTCATCTCTCCCAGAGACGTATTTCCCTTATAATAACTGGAAAAGCCCCTCAAAAGTAGTAGCTCTTGAGAAGGGAGGATGAGTAAGGGTTCAAGGAGGGCAATGAGGATGCATCTTAGCTGGGGAAAACAGCCAGCAAAGGTTGGTGGGGTCAAGGTCAAAGCCAGTTTAGAAGGCAGAAGAGTAGCCTGTCTCTACTTTAATATACTCCCCAGCTAAAATCTCTAAAATAGAGATTTTAGCTGGGGAGTATATTAAAGTCCCAAATGGGCATCATGTCTATGACTGACTTCTTTTGATGACAGTCATAGACAGTGTTCGAGCCGAGCTCGTTAGCAGCTGTCACTTACCCAACGTCTCCACCATCCCCCGTTTTTTTCCAGCACACTGAGGCCCAAGGGAAGTTTATGTCAAGTTTCCTCTTGCGTGTGTTCATGTGTGGGCAGTGTATATGCTTGTGTCTGTGCATGTGTGTAGAGAGAGGTCAGAACACAACCTCCAGTGTCATTCCTCAGGAGCAGTCTATCTCTGATTTCTGGAGGGAAGTTCAGGGTCTGTCTTTGGCCTGAAGCTCACCAGTTAGGCTAGACTGACCAAGCAACAAGTCACAGGAATCCTCCCCTCTCCACCCACCCAGAGCCGACAGGACTGGTGTGCATCACTATGTCTGGAGGTTCATTCGATCTGGGCTCTAAAGATTAGGTTCAGGTTGGCATGCTTTCGAGGCCAACACTTTACCCAGTGAGCTACCTCATCAGCCCCTCTTAAGTTTTTCTTAGGGCAGTTTGGACGGTTTTGTTCTTATACTACAGCTAACATAAGTCCAGACAAATAAAGCAAGCCTTCCCTATTCTGCCCACTCTGTTAATATTTGAGCTCTTCACCCCTACTTTAAATATTTCATTTATTTCCAAGGAAAGAGAGAGGGAAGGAGGTAGGGAGAGGGAGAGAGAGGAAAAGAGACAGAGAGAGAGAATGGGTGTGCCAGGGCCTCCAGCTGCTGCAAACAAATTCCAGATGCATGTGGCTTTTTGTGCACCTGGCTTTACTGGAGAATCAAGCCCACGTCATTAAGCTTTTCAGGCAAGCACCTTAACTGATGAGCCATCTCTCTAGCCCTTTGCCCTCTCTATTTATAATATTGTTATATTTATCATTATATTTATTTATAATCTTATAATATTATTTAAATACTATTTATTCATTTACAAGGAGAGAGAGGGGGTGGGGATAGGAGTGCCAGGGCCTCCAGCTGCTGCAAACAAACTTCAGATGCCTGGGCCTCTTTGTGCATCTGCCTTGCATGACCTGGGTACTGGGGAAATCAAGCCCAGGTCATTAGCCTTTGCCGGCAAGCTCCTTAATCACTGAGCCACATCTCCAGCCTCTCACCCCTACTTTAGACCAGGAAAGGCTTTAAAAGATTTGGGGGCAGGGGCTCTAATCATGACAATTCTATCTCAGTCTAACTAGGAGAAGGAGGAACGATACTTACACACACACACACACACACACACACACACACACACACACACACACGACCATGCCTAGCATTTTTGATGAACTCTGGAGAATACAAATTAGTTCCCCATGCTTGCGTGGTAAGCACATCGCCCATTGAACCATCTCCTCAGACCCATGTTTGGGACAGTGAATGGGTGTGTGACTTGATCTTCTATGATGAGTTGCCATTTTAGCATTAATCACTTGATCTCCTCAGACACACACACACCTTGACATGGCACTGAAATTTGATCTTTGCCTGCTTTATATTAGCATTCTTTTCTTTTTAAATAGTACCTTGTTTCTCTGTGTTTTTTTTTTTTGTTGTTGTTGTTTTGTATTTTGTTTTGAGCCATTACTCCGAACTTCCATCTCCTTCTGGTGGAAGTTGTGACCTCCCCCACCCACAACCTCACCATCTTTCATTGGCCAAGACGGGGCATAAAATCCAATTAAGCTGATCAACCCCTCCCCCGCCCCAGACAATCTGTACTGTAGACAGAGGCATGTAAGGACTTGAAGTTGCAGTTGGGTCACTGGAAAGGTGGTTGGTCACTTGAAACATCATCTGTTGTTACTGTCAAAGCTACTGTATCACAATGAAGTTCCTCAACTTAAAAAAATGCTTTATTAAGTTGGTTGGAACATCTTAAATTTGCTGTCCAAATATACACTGCTATGTCTCTGTATCTGTCTAAGGAGACACCGCTGATGGATTCTGAGATGTGATGCATGGAGATTTGCACTATAAATACTAGTTATTTGCAAGCATTCCTGCTAAGATCAATGGTCATTGTATGTTTTCCCATTGCACCCCCCTGTTGTCTCCCTGGGAGCTGGACCAGTGTCTACTCTTCATGACCAAAGCATGGAATAGACTTGGCACATAGTAGGAGGTAATAAGTGGATGACTGACATGTACAGGAATGAGCCTTCATGGCCAGCCAGGCAGCTGCTTAGAAATGTATACTCTCTTTCTTGAGAAATTCTTCCAAGGTGAACATATGGCAAGATTTCTTCTTTATGGTCAGGGAGCCTGCAACTGAGACACTAAATAATGTCCCAAGGCCACAGGCGATGTCAGTGCCTGACTTAGCTGTGATACTCTGCGACTCCCAGGGCCTCTCTGATAAAGGCTGTCTCTCTGCTTTGCTTCATGGAAGGAGGCTTCTACCCACCCAAGTCTGCTCAGGACCCAGCAAACTCCCTGAGTCATGGGTCTTGAGCTACAGTTCAGAAATGAAATTAATGGTCAGCCTGGATCATTACATGAATCAGAGAGAGAGAGAGAGAGAGAGAGAGAGAGAGATCTACCTAACCAAAGACTTGCTTAAAATATTCACCAGGACACAGAAGACTGCACATCTCAGATATTATTTCCCCCTACTCTCTGGCATTTCCCCCACAACATCACCACCAACAACAAAAAAATAAAATCAATGGATGTAAAAAACCTGCACATTGATGTTTATAGCATATTTACTCATGACTGTCAAAACTTGGAAGCAACCAAGACATCTTTCAGTAGGAGAGTGGAATAAACAAACCTCCACATGGTAAAGTATTATTCAGCACTTAAACAAATCCAGTAAGCCAGGACCGATAGGGAGGAACCCTGAGTGCATGCAGCTGAGTGAAGATGAGGATTTGAGAAGCCCACCTATTTGGTGACATTCTTGAAGGCATGACTTTGGAGGGTCAATGGCTGCCAAAGTCTAGCAGGGAGGGAATGATGAAAAAAATAGCACAGAACATCTTTAAACCATTATAAGTTTATCCTAACCTGTAAATGCTTGGAACTTACCACACACCTTTGGATCAGAAATGTTAGGGGGTGGTGTGGTGGACCTTACTTCCAAAGAAGTTATGTTCAGCAAAGGATAGGAAGGGCTGAGAAGAGACAAGCCGTTTGATCCAGAGAATGCAATGCCTGGCACCCACTCTGTTCTCCTGCAGAGTAGAAGACATTACTAATTCATCTTCTTCCCCGTGAAGCTTCAAAACTGCTCACCACACTATCACCAGAAAAGTTGTAGACTATTCCAGCCTTCTGGAAGCAAAAGGAGTGAACAAAGCCATATCCTGTTGGCTCACCAAAAATACAATTTGGATTGGAGAGATGTCTCAGAGGTTAAAGTGCTTGCCTGCAAAGCCTAATGACCTGGGTTTCAGTCCTCAGTACATGGGTAAAGCCAGATGTACAGTGGTGCATGCATCTGGAGTTCGTTTGCAGCAGCTGGAGGCCCTGGTGAGCCCATTCTCTGTCTCTCTCTCTCTCTGTAGATAAATAAAAAAATTTAAAATACCATCTGACTCTGTACCCACATCCAGAAGGATCATTCCTTTTATTCTATCCTCATCAGTATTTAAGAAGGACTGCTTGCCATTCTCCCTGGCCTCCCTGGTTGGATACCTGCCTCCTGTAATGTAGCCCCTCATACACTCAAGGGTGTTTAGGCTCGTTTGTTTTTGTTTTAGATGGACCTACTAGTGATTTTTAATTTAGCTTATGCTTCATTTTCAGACAAATATAAAGAGTTGACAACTTGTTATGTAAATGTGGTCATGCCACACTGATACTTAACACTCATCCATGTCTCTTGCCTTTTGTTCTAGAATAATCCTGGCTTCTCAGTGGGTGCTTTGAGCTCCACTAATCTCTCTAGAGTCCCTCTTACTAAACTTTTGTTATCTCTATACATGAACATAACATTTTCACCATCCAAGAGCCCCTGCAATTTTCTTCCTTCTGTCGGGAACATTCAGTCCCTTCCTTATTCTTCCCCACACATCTAACCTCAAATTAAACCCATCTCCTTTACAGGGTCCTGCCTGGCCAATCTATCGAAAGTCATGTTTGTTACTCTCAATATTATTGTTTTTTAAAAAATATTTTACTTATTTATTTTCAAGGAGAGAGAGAGAGAGAGAGAGAGAGAGAGAGAGAGAGAGAGAGAGGGAGAGAGAGAGAGAGAGAGAGAGAAAACGAACACCAGGGCCACCACCTTGTGGGTCTGGCTTATGTGGGACCTAGGGAATTGAACCCGGGGCCTTAGGCACTAGAGGCAAGTGCCTTAACCGCTGAGCCATCTCTCCAGCCCAACATTATTGTTTTTGTCCACGTGATTCTGTTTTGGTCCTTCTGCCAAGACTTTGCTTCTTTAGTGTGTTCATTTGTTCACCTATTTTCAAAGTTTTTATATTCGTGTTTATTAATTATCCATAATAGGGAGTTTCACAATGATATTTTCAGATGTAAATATAATGTACTTTGACTGTATGATCCCCATTACCCTTTCTTGTCCTTCGACCGTTCTCATGGATCCCTTTCCTCTTTCTAAGCACTTCCAGGTTCAATGAGAGACTTGGTGTTGGGAAATTAGTCAGATCAACAGAGTAGGATGGCTGGTGTGTGCCTCTGGCCTCCACAGTGTGTGCACATGGCAAGCACTTCTGTACACATGCATAGAATATGCCATGTACACTTCCACATACTACACCACACACACACACATACACACATGGGGGGATGTATTACGTCTTCCACTGAGTCTGGCCTAGACATGGTGACATACTCCTGAGGAAGCATGAGAGCATTCAAAAATCACTGTTTTTCCATTTTTGTTTTTGTCTTTTTTTTGATTACTTAGGGAACTGAATAATGGAAATCACACATTTGTCATAGTGCTTGGTACATAGAAAGGGTTCTGCAAAAAAAAAAATTAGTTCTAACTATTACAATGACCATAACTCAATCCCTAATAGTGGGCTATCCAACTGGTGATGATTTCTGCATTTTAAAGAAGGAATTGAGGCTGGAGAAATGACTCAGTAGTTAAGGTGCTGGCCTGCAACGCCTAATGACCTGGGTTCGATTCCCTAGTGCCCACATAAAGCCAGATACACAAAGTGGTGCATGCATCTGGGGGTTCATTTGCAATGATTAGAGGCCTTGGCAACACTTTCTCTCTCTTTCATGCTTTGTCTCTCTCTTTCCTCCCTCTCTCCTTGCAAATAGGTAATAAAATAAAATAAGAAGGAATTAGAAAGATAATTCCATGATTCCCTGGTGTCACCAAAAGTAGAATTCCTTGTTGAACATCATCACCTCTATTTACCTCCTGTCACACCTCAGGAAATGTGTTGCACTTTATACCCTCTCTCCCCACTAGACCTCAATGAAGAACGTAACACTGCTAGGCTTGGTTCATGGCTAGTGAAAATGAACAGAGAATTGTCAAGTTTCCAAAGCCATAACTTTAAGATGCCAGCACTATTGGGCTCCAGTGAGGGTCCTCTTAGGTACTGAAGACATTGACTTCTCCTTACATCCTTACACAAGAAATCAGGGATATAACTTTGCTTCCATTCACAAGGGATATGCCCTCATTCTGTAATACCTTCCAAATGCCTCCACCTGTTAATCACATTGGGGATTAAGATTTCAACCCAGGATCCATTTATTGGGTCTCTGAACCCACAGTTTCATGCAGTGAGGACAAGAGTGTGAGTGCAAAAGAGCTACTTGGAATCGGAGAGTTATTTTTGCTAGTTTCAGTAGCTGTGTTGAGTGGGAGCCCAGGATTAGGGGATTGCAACACAAGAGCCTTGAGTCACCCCACCTCTCAGCACAGGCATGAAAGAGTGTGTGGAGGATCACAGCTGCTGAGCTGTGACAGGGGATCAAGATGCCCTGGAAAGTCTCCTCACAAGCCCAATGACAAAAGGATGCCTGGAAAAGACACCTGCTGGCCATCTGGTCTCATAGCAGCACCTACAGGCTCACACCTGGGGCACACATGCACTACAGAGAAGGATGTCTTTCACAGCAGTTAAGAACTAGCTGTAGCTTCTTGTTACCTAACAGCCAAGGGTCAGCTCATTTATTTACTCATAGAGTTATTCGTTCCTACAAATATATGAATGCCTATTCCAAGCTGAGGACTATTGTGCGATGGCTAGGTTTTGTTGTCAACTTGACCTGTCAGCAATCCACAGTAATCTTGAGTGTTGTGTAGCAGATTTCCTCCAAATTGAAGAGAAAAAGGAGCTCAGGGGATTCAGGAAGTCATGTTAGCTAGAAACAAACATCCCTTCCTGGGAAGGCAGTACAGGAAGGAAATTCTAGAGACTCAGGAAGTCAACAAGTCTGGGAAAGGGTTGCATGACTCCACTCTAAGGCTATATAAAGGGAAAGGAAATCTCTCTCATCTTTGGCCTGGCCTGGCCACACGTGTGTGTGTGTGTGTGTGTGTGTGTGTGTGTGTGTGTGTGTGTGTGTGTGGTATTGGTGATGGCTTTTCTCTGTCTTTTTGGACCAGTGAAAGGAGGCCAGCCTCTTTTGCCATTACAGAACTTCCCCTGGATCTGTAACTTTACTAAATCCCTTTCTCCCATAATTGTGGCTGGTTTAGAGGTTCACCCCTGCAGCTTTTGGCTGACTACAACATATGGGAAACACAAAAATAATTCCAATCTAGTCTCTGCCTCCAGGAACCATGAAGATCCAGACCTAATGGAATCACAGTGCTATGATCTGAGCCTGACAGCAGAGGGATAATAAAGAGCCATGGGATTCCTCCTGGGAATCCCAAGGATTCCTCAGAGAAAGAGAGATGTGGGAAGATAGATGATAGATAGATAGATAGATAGATAGATAGATAGATAGATAGATAGATAGATGAAAAGAGAGAGAAAGTAACATGATAATTACCAGCTCAAGATTGGCTGATGATCAAGCAGTTGGAAACGAAGACATTTCAGGGGGAGTTACTGAGGTGACTGTAAATTTGTTTGGGGTGATATTTTGTACATTGCATTGTTCAGTATGGTAACTTACTAGTCATATACCTACAAATACTGTAAACTAAGGAATTAAACATACATAATTTTAATCAATTGAAATTTCATTGGTTCATTTTCTATTTCTTTTTTATGTGAGACCCTGAAGATGCTGAGGTCTTTTATTTATTTATTGAGAGAGAGAGATGAAGAGAGAGAGAGAGAGAGAGAGAGAATGGGTGCACCAGCTTTAGCCATTGCAAATGAATTCCAGATGCATACATCTCTGTGCATCTTATTTGACGTAGGTACTGGGGAATCAAACCCAGGCTGTCAGGCTTTGCCAGCAAGCACCTTTAACCACTGAGCAATCTCCACAGCCTTTTTTTCTATTTCTTTTTTGCATGTGTATGTGTATTGCATACATGTATGTGTATGCAAGTTTGAATACATATGGACACGCATGCGTGTGGAGGTACTCATGAATGTGTGTGTGGAAGCCAGAGGTCAACACTGGGTGTTGTACTCCATTGCTGTTCATGTTATTTTCTTGAGACAGGCTAGTCCTGGGAGTCCTCTTGTTTCTGCCTCCTCAAAGTTGGGACTGTAAGTGCCCATCTCCACATCTAGGTTTTATGTGGGTGCTGGGGATGGAACTTGAGTCCTCATGCTTTCTTGGCCAGCACTTCACTCACTGAGCCATCTCCCCACCCCATTGTACAGCACAGTTCTATAGTCAGGCACTCTAGGAGAGCTCCTGAAGTGTCATAAGCATCTTTTACTGGAGGCATCATCATTAGTTGAGGAAGCTGAGGCACAGTGAGGTGAAGTCACTTGTCCAGGATGGCATAGTTAGCAAGTGGGATTCGAGTGGAGTCATCCTGGGCTCGGAGCTCATGCTCTCAACTCCATGATGATTCTAGCATTCTGTCCACACACATCTGTTTGTAGAGATAAGTACCATTATGTAACAAACAGATTATTAAAAGCTTGGGAGATTGACAGGGGAATTATTTACAAAGTATTAAGGCAGCTTGCTCTTTGGGTGAATTCATGTGTGAAAATCCTGATCTAACTCTGGAAAAAAAATCTATGGACATACAATTCCCACCTTGAATTAAATGACCTTACTTAGTAAATTGTGGAAATGTATTAACAGCTCAAAGAACTCCAACCCCACCCCTACTTTTGTTTTAGACGTTTACTTCATCTAAGGAGCAACCTCTTGATAGTGTTGGAGAACAGTGCTGTGATGAATTTAAGGAAGTCATCACACATTATTTTTTTTGATCCCCAGTGTAGGAAATTGTCATTAGTACTATGTGGATTGGAAAAAGCTCCTGGAAACATCTTTCTAAGGTCTTCAAAGATTGCTGACATTTGACCTGTCCTGCCAGGAAGCTGAAATTGAATTTTAATGCCAGTGTGTTTTTCTTCCCCAGTGGGATTAGTGGCAATTTGAAGAGGGAAATCTTGAAGTAGCATACCCCAGGGAGAGGATCAGAATGAATGACGGCCTTTCAGGTTTGTACGGAAGGCTCCTCCAGTAAGGGTGCAAAGGTCATATAACATGTTACGTCCAAATTAAAGGCAGACAAATCACACTGAGATGAAATACTTAGTTGCAAAAGGCTCAATTTTGAAAGATGAGCAAAGCCTCCCAGTGAGGCAGTGGGTGCAGACACTGCAGCGTTTCATCCCGTTTCCTTACTGTCATAACAAAGCACATTCTGCTGCTAGGTTCTGTCAGTGAAAGTAGGTCTCCACAGGCAGAGTCCTAAGGCCTAAGACGGGGAGGGATTTTTAGTTAAGCGACATCAAGTTATCACACTGTGGGACTGAACTCTGAATTCATTCATTCCTTCTATTCATTTATGGAACCACACATTCCAGGTCAGGCAAGATTTAGGATACTGGGGACACAGCAAGGAATGAGTCAAACAAAGTCTCTGCTTACTTACAGCTTGCATTCTAGCAAGGGAAAGAAGGCAATAGATGAGAACACTAAAAACACAAGATAATTTCAGATAATTGCACCTGGCTGCAATATATATATGATATATATATATCATATATATATATATGATATCACAGTACAGTGATTTTGGTTTAGGGGCATTTATTCTGGACCTGGTGATAAAAGGTAATTTCATTCCTTACTCTTTTTTATTTTTTATTTATCTATTTGCAAGGAGAGAGAGAAGACAGAGAGCATGGGCACACTAGGGCCTCAGCCACTGCAAACAGACTCCAGATGTATGAGCCACTTTGTGTATCGGGCTTTAGGTGGGTACTGGGGTATCGAACACTGATTGTTAGACATTGCAGACAAGCATCTTAACCACTGAGCCATCTCTCCAGCCCTTTCATTCCTTACTCTTAAGAGAATATTTCCATCCTTGACCCAACATTGTTCAACCAGACTCTCTTGGTACATGGAAGGTTGGGGCTGTGAGATGCTAGTCTGGGCTGTTCTCCATTCCTGAGCATTCATTGGGCTTTTTGACTCATTGTATGCTTGCAGATGTTTCAATGATATCTGAGGACTGGGTTCCCGTAGCTTTCTATTTGTTTTTATTACCATTTTATTTCTTCTTTTTTGCTCCTCAGCAAGACATCTCATCCCATCTTCTTGCTAGGTGACAAGTTTCCTTTCATCAACTCACTGTTGTGTTTATGCTAATGAAGACAGGGTTGCTGTACTGAGATTGAAGTTATCAGCAACAGCTGCTCGGGATTACTCACATGACTTATTACTCTTGTGCAACAAGAGTAATAATGAGTAACATAATGAGTAACATAATGAGTAACAATGAGTGACATCACCCCAACAGAACACTTCTGAATGGAGATGTTACCATCAAATTTTAGCAGCTGTAAGAGGATTCATCAAGTCACACTTGATGAATTATGTTCACACAGAACTTGTGGGAGCTCTGTAGATTTCGATAGCCTGTCCATCAATCAACACACCTCAGAATGGAGAGATCTCCTCTCCATGGCACTGCTATGTTTAGAAAGCCCAATATGGGACTGGAGAGATGGCTCAGCAGTTAAGTCCTTTGCCTGCAAAGCAGAAGGACCTGAGTTTGATACCCCAGGACCCACATAAAGCCAGATGCACAAGATGGCACATGTGTCTGGTGTTTGTTAGCAGTGGCTGAAGGCTCTGGTATGACCATTCTCTCTATCTGCCTCTTTCACTCTCTCACCCTCTCTCTCAAATAAATAAATAAACAAACAAATAAATAAATATATAAATATTAAAAAAGAAAGCCCAGTATGGGTGAATGTCCCCAATGGAGTCAACAAAGAGGAACTAGGTAGATTAAGAAAAAGCTATAGCCCACCAGATTTTGACCATGTTTGGGTTCCATCTTGGAATTCTAATCAGAGACCAAAGTTGTTCCTGAGAGAAGATTTCCTCTGGGAAGGAGTTGCTGTGTCTCCCTGTTTCATCTGATGATAGACTCACCAGTCATGGGACATGCTACAACTCAGGACAGTGTCTGGGGCACTCACTCTCTCTTCCTGTTGCCTCTACAGGAACTGTCGCCCTCTGGCAATGAGACTTCTGACAGTTTTGGAAAGGGAGGTGCTTTTCCTTCAAGAGGGGGCGGGATGTCAGAGTGCTTTCTTTGGCTTAGAAAAGCCATAGTACTTTTTCCTTCAGGTAGACCTGGATGGCAGTGCCTCAGAGAAGCTGACCATGACCTCCTTCCTCATCTTAGCTAGTTTCCTCCACCTATCATGGTCTCAGTAGTGACACTTGACTAACTCTATTTGTAACTGCATGTTTTTAAAATATGTATATTATCTTTGTTTGCTCTGATGGTTCATGTTGATTGCCTACTTGGCAGGACCCAGAATCAATATGTGAGGATTTCAGGAGAGCATTTACTCCCTAGTAGGGAGTATGTCATTATTCCAACCTAACTGTTAAAACTAGGTTACCATTACATCCCTCACACGTATAACATACAACATGCAACAACACTTAATCAACATTTCCTGCATGAGAAACAGAATCAAAAGCTGTCAGAGAAGCCTGAAGGGGACATGTGGGTTGTTAAGTCTTCATAAGGGAATGGAATTCATCATCTATCAGTTGGCTACTGAGCACGAGCCATGGCTAGTCCAACTTGAGTTGCATTGTGAATACAAAATCCTCACCAAATTTCAGATCCCAAATTAAAAATAGCAAGTAATTTTAATTTTCTATTGATTATATGTTGACATGATATATTTTGAATATACAGAGTGAATGATTACCACTTGCTTATTTTTGCATTGGTTGCTAGGACATTTTAAATGACTGGCATTATTATGATGTATAATGGACAGTGATCTCAGGAGAGCTTGGAGCATAGATAGTGTTAATGTGAGGAGAAGACAGAAGTCTAAAAATAAGATTAATTGTATTTTATACGTATGTATTTGTATGTGTGTTAGCATGTATGTACAGGGTACCAGGGTATATATTAGGTGTCTGTTCCCCATAAACTTATGTGTCCTGAATGCTCGATCCCCAGCTGAAGGTAGTTGTGGAATTGGAACCTTGTTGGAGGTTTGTTGTTGGGGGTGGGCTTATGGGTGTCATAGCCAGCTTCCCCTTGCCAGAGTTTGGCATACTCTCCTGCTGCTATTGTCCACCTGATGTTGGCCAGGAGGTGATGTCCATCCTCTGCTCATGCCATTATTTCCCCTGCCATCATGGAGCTTCCCCTGGAGTCTGTAAGCCAATATAAACCCATTCCTCCACAAGCTGCTTTTGGCCCGGTGCTTTGTTCAGCATAGAGAAAGCTGACTGCAACAACATTCTGCTCAGTCCAGATGGTCCTCTTTATCCATGAGTTCCATATCTACATATTCAACAAAGTATCAGAAGGGTTAGGAAAAAAATTACATCCATACTAATCAAGTACAGTTTTTGCCACGATCCCCCAAATGGAATATAATGGTTATTTCCATAGCATTTACATTGTCCCTGGGTATTGTAAGTAGTTTATGGGTGATTTAAAGCTATGCACACATGACACTATTACATATAATGGACTTGAGCATTCACAGCTCAAGATACTGAAATACGATTATCCCATGTGCCAAATATTATTTCACCCCATGACTTATATAATATATATTATCATCATATTATTCTCATGTCACAGATGAGTGCAGTGAAGTACCAGACGGTCAGGTAGTATGCCAAGGTCACTGTATGTGGTGATGTCATGGTTTGATACAGGCGTCCCCCACAAACAATTGAATGTGTTCTGATAGATCAATCCTCAGCTGATGGCAGTTTGGGTTTTACAACCTCGATGAAGCTGTGTTGTTGGGGGCGGGCTTATGGGGTTATAAGCCAGCTTCCCCTTGCCAGTGTTTGGCACACCTTTCTGCTGCTGTTTGCAGTGCTGTGGCAGAGGTGATGTCCAGCCCTCTGCTCATGCCATCGTTTTCCCTGCCAGAATGGAGTCTCCCCTCGAGTCCGTAAGCCAAATAAACCCATTCCTCTACAAGACACTTTTGTTTGGGTTCTTTCTGCGCAGCAACTAGAAAGTTGACTGCAACAGTTTTGGTACCAGGACGTGGGGTCATCTGTTGCTGCTAGAACCCTGATTTTGTGGCTTTGGTCTTCTAGAAGTGATCTACAGGAGGAATGTGGAAGGATTTGAACTCTCGGCCTAAGAGATGCCTCGCAGTGTTGTGAGTACAGCTTCATGGATCATTCTGGTCAGAGTTGAAAGACCTGAATGTAATGAGAACTATGGACTGTGAGGTTTGGCTTACGAGGGGGAGAAAGAACTTGGTCAGCACTGTGCCAGAAGCAGTTTGCATGAGAGGCTTGCTGTGTTCTGCCTGCCTATGTCCTGGGAACCTGTGCAGGGTTGTGTTACGTAAAGATGGACTGGTGTGAGCAGATGGAGATGGCACAGAAAGAAAGATCTTTGGGTCGAAACTGCTGCCCATTCACCTGCAATTGTTTGAGAGAGAGATTACAACCATTGAGATTCAGCCAGCTGGTCTGCATTGGAACAACAGGAAGAATGCGGACTCTTTGAAGTAATGGGCCTGAATGCTTTGATCCCCCCTGGATTAACAAGTTGGTAGCCCACCTGGTTCCGTGGAATGGAGATTGGTTAGAAAGAGAGGGTCATTGGATTTGCAACACAGTTTTGTTTTGAAAAATGGCTATCGGCGTGTGAAGCAGGTGTGCAAGATTGCCTGCATGGAGTCCGATGGAGCCATGAGTATGAACTGTGGGTTGCAATGGAGACCCAAAGAATTCCAGGACTATGGATGGGTGCCAAGGCGAGCTGCCAGTACTGGATGACGTTTTCCCGGACTGTGAGTAGCCGAGCTGGAGGGGAGGAATTGAATCTCCAAGAGACTTGTGTTACTGGTTAAGAATCATTGAGCTTGGAGTTAGAGATTAATGGTGCCCTGTTTGTCTTAAATCTTGTATTGTATTGGTCAATCTGTTTTTGCTGTGCCTTGTGTTTTGCATTGTGAATGTTCTGTGCCATTATGGGTTTATTTTTGGTATTATGGCTCAGTTGAAAGCTGCAGGGACTTAAGAGTTGAGTTGAACATATTGTGTTTATATCTTGAATGATTATTAGTTTGTGGGGGCCAGGGGCGGACTGTCATGGTTTGATACAGGTGTCCCCCACAATTGAATGTGTTCTGATAGATCAATCCTCAGCTGATGGCAGTTTGGGTTTTACAACCTCGATGGAGCTGTGTTGTCAGAGGCGGGCTTATGGGGTTATAAGCCAGCTTCCCCTTGCCAGTGTTTGGCACACCTTCCTGCCGCTGTTTGCAGTGCTGTGGCAGAGGTGATGTCCAGCCCTCTGCTCATGCCATCGTTTTCCCTGCCAGAATGGAGTCTCCCCTCGAGTCCGTAAGCCAAATAAACCCATTCCTCAACAAGCCGCTTTTGTTTGGGTTCT